>PVJA010003613.1:0-85000 GCA_004027025.1 Myocastor coypus
CTCCTTTCTCCTCCCCTCTCCTTTTCCCTCTCCCCTCCTCTCCTCCCCTCCTATCCTCTTCCTTTTCCTCTCCTCTCCCCTCCCCTCCTGTACCCCCTTCTTCCCTCCTCTCCTCTCCTCTTCCCTCTCCTCCTCTCTCCTTCCCTCCTATCCTCTCCCCTGCCCTCTCCAATATCTTTTGGCACTAGAGACTGAATTTAGAGCCTCATGCACGCTGAATATGTACTCTACCACTGAGCTACAGCCCCATGTATGTCACATATTTTCTAATGGATATTCAATACTGCAGAGGTTATAAAATTGAAACATCTTATTTTATTATTTTATTTCAAGTGGACATTCAGTTAGTATCACCAAAGCCATTAAATATTCTTGCCTGAATATCAGACTAATAGGAAAGCAACTGCCCTTTACATCTTGGAGCTACCAGGTAAGAGAGCCAAAACATAACAGCATTGTGTAAGATATTAAACCAGACCATAGGTCCTTTCAACGCTGCAGAGTAATGTTGCACTTCCACCTCACCCACTAAATTGCCTTGCCTAGCACATCTGGAAAAAGCAGTAATTTGCCAATCCAACATATACTTCATAGGGTAGGGGAGATAGCTCTGGGGCACAAGTTCCTGCCTGGCAAGTGCAAGGTCGAGAGTTCAAACTCTGGTCGCACAAAAACAACAAAAAAAGGAAGCAAAATACACTTCATTTTTATATAAAAAATTGTTACTCCGTTATAAACTTACTAAATGTACATAAAAATTTTCCTAACAAAATATTGTCTTGTTTCCTTTAAAAAAGCATAGTCCTAAATTTAGGTAGAGGGTACTCAAGGAATGGATAGTTATGCTCATCTCATAAGTCTTCTAAAGGGAACTTGTTAAAACAAGATAACCAGATTTGATTTAAAGATCAACTTACAAAAAAATCAACTTACTCTCAAACTTTTTGAATTTTCTATAGTTGCTGACTATCTACTGAACTTAGGGAATTAAAATGCTAAGTACAAAACAATTTCATTTTCCTCACATGTACTAACCATGCATGTTTCTCTGGGCTCAGGGAAACACTGCAGTTTCATAAAGTGTTTCTAAAATAACTTCATCAGAGTATGCTTTTTAAACTATAGGACAATAACAGCAAGGGGAGGCAAAGACATCATAATAAACTTATCCTATGAATTTTCCCACTTGGAATTATCACATTTGTTCATTGTGGTTAGAAATAACTTTTTTCCAAAGTTTCTGAGTGCTGAAGTGCTCAAACTGCCAAATCAACTTATCATATTATAGCCAGAATTTTAAAACAGGCAAAAAAAAAAAAAAAAAAAAAAAAAAAAAAAAAAAAAAAAAAAAAAAAAAAAAAAAAAAAAAAAAAAAAAAAAAAAAAAAAAAAAAAAAAAAAAAAAAAAAAAAAAAAAAAAAAAAAAAAAAAAAAAAAAAAAAAAAAAAAAAAAAAAAAAAAAAAAAAAAAAAAAAAAAAAAAAAAAAAAAAAAAAAAAGAGCGTATATGGTTTCTTACTCTTCATTTGTGAGTATTTAAAATAACACTACTATTGCTTATAAGATACCCAAATGAAACCAACAAGGTTGTATCAAACAGAAAGAAAGAAAAAAAAAAGATTCAGGGAAAAAGTTCTCTCCCAAAGCTCTTTTAACATGAAGATACGTTGACTCCGTGAACTTGTTTTTAGGATGTTTGGCAGGACTTTCCATGGGAAAAGACACATACCTAACACTAAGAGCAAAGGTTCTGCAGTCAAACTACTGTGGACTTTGTATCCCTGTTGTAATAACTATACCTTTTACCAGTCACTTAACCTCTTCATTCCTTTATCTCCTCAGCTCTCAAATGGAACTAATGTTACCTGTCTCACAAAGACGTGAAGATTAAACATGGTAATACTAACTAGTACTCGGTATCTAGTCATTAGTGAAATGGAATGTCAGCATGTTAAAGTACACTAGCAAGGATCCAAACCAAGGCAATTACTGGAAGGAGTTCACTGTGTTCGTTCTTGGTGTGTGGTATCCTTGCTATCCCTAGGGAAAAAGAAGAGATGGAGAGGGCAGCGCTAGGCCTAATTGTGTGACATCCTCCTCCCCTGTGAGATTTCAAATCGGCCTCTCCCCTTGCATCACCAGCATTCCTAGGGGTCATCAGAGGTGTCCCTCATGCTATCCCTGCTCCACATTTGACGTTTCCTTTTCCCTATTTCTTCTAACTCCCATTTTCCCTGCCCTACTGGTCGTTATGCATTGCCATTAGTGGCAAGGACTATGCCTTATTCCCAAGGGTGTACTTCACCTGGTAGGAGATCAACAAATGCTTGTTAAATGAATAAAATAAGTGAGCTCTTGGGATCTCAGCTCAAATAATCTGCTCTTAGTGATCCAGAGTAAAGATACACACGCATTGTGAAGTCTAGTTTTCACATACGTTCAATGTTAGACTGTGAACTTTACTTTCATAGACTAATTTCTAACACAAATACAAAAGTGGTTAGAATAATCATTCTCAGGTTTCATAAATGGCACGAGTCTTCTTTCTCTACATGGATGTAATGGCACAAAGGTGGTACTGGAGCTAAGTGAGGAATGTTCTTTTCTGTACCAGTGATTCCTAGGGATGATAGTACAAGGACTTCCAAGGATTACTATGAACTTTATTTAAGCAGAGGTTCACTTCAACGAGAGTATCAACAGGGCAGACATTCTAACAGTACACAGATGTCGAGAAAAATAAAACAGGCAATATTCCAGTAAGTTTCTATTTCACCTAAAGTAATAGGGAACTCAAGTAATAATTATTGAAGCATTCTAGGACAGTGGTATAAAAAGAATAGATTTGGAATTTTCATGAGGACTTTAGGATAATATGGTCTATGGATAGATAAAAGGTAATGTATTCATTCATTCATTCATTCATTCATCCATTCACTTAGTCTTCTGTCCAGCTTCCCTAGGAAAATATAAGTTTCAATTGGTCAATTTTTAGAAGTCAGTTACTTGAAATAGAAGCACATGATAAAAAAAAAAAACAAAAAAACAAAAAAAACAAAAACAACCTATAGCATATTTTATGAAGTCCCAGCCCCTGTGCCCCAGTATGTGGAGTGTTTTCTAATGCCTCCTTCAATCAGTTCATTGTTTAATGCACTTTTATTCCTACATTGCTAGGAGTGCTAGACCCTTGGGAAACCAAGAACAATTAAGACTGAAAAATATATGTTGCTGAGCTTGGTGGATGCCTCTTTGTTTTGACTAACGCTCCTAGAACAGCAGAGGTAGGAGAGACTCAGGGAGCTCTCCTCAATGCCCATAGGTGTTCCCGATGGCCACTAGGTCTCTGTCTCATTACAGTAAATATGACTTCATGACGTGCTTGAAAGAATTTACTTTTTAAAATTTCACCAATCCACTAGGTTGAGAAACTCCTAAGGAAAGAAAGAAGATCAGGTACTATTAACATTTCTGTTCTGCACCCTCACCTGTCTCCTTTCATTAAAACAGAAGAGCAGGTCCAAAAAGGGCTCATTATCTGCAGTGGATATGCTTTGCAGCCTCCCCTCACTCCAAATCCCTTGGCTTGTTTCAGCAATGCAGGGCCAACAGATTAAAGCTATCATCTGTCCAGGAGACGGCAGGAAAGGGATCGCTTAGGCCTTGATATGTCTTTTGTAGTAACTTTATGCATTGGTTTTTCCACTTTATTATATTCTAGTAGGTTTTATTTATTTAAAAGAAGAAATGTTTTATAAAACTTAAATGAACTTGTAAGTGGATACTTACACTCTAAATATTTAAAATGCTAGGTTATTCCTTGCAAACCACTTTTACAAGGCCGTTGTATCTTGCTTGGAAAGAGGAAGGACATAAAATACTCCCTTTTTTGTCTCAGCAGCACCAAAGTGACATCAAAGGCTGGGTGCATTTTCATGCAGAATAAACACACATTCCACATCAAGCACTCTGTACCTAATGCATCAGTTTTGCTGAGAGGATGACGGCAATAAAGTATTTTAATGAGAAGTGGGAACTGTCTCATTTGCCTAAACATCTTCGGTAGAGCTGTACTCTGCCTCCTAATATTCGTGGGCTCCTCCTCTGCCTTTCGGATGGCAGGCATCCTGAATGCCTTTTCCTTGCTTCATGCAGTCAATCCCCAGAAGTGTGTGAAGCACCCATTTCTCTCCTGCTCTAAGAATTCACAAGATGAGGCAGAAGGCAGTGGCAGAGGTGGTACAGTCATCTGAAAATCTACTGCCAATCTAAAAGTTCAGTCAATACTTTAATAAGCCTTTCCCTTCGAATCACAATGTAATTGTTTGTAAGTTGTTAAATGTGCAGATAATTTCACAGGTTCTCAACGGACCATTGTAACTTTAAAGCTTTTCTAGGCAACGTTTGCTCCTTTGTGTTCATCCTCCTGTCTGGTCCATGGGTCCTGTTGCTTCATCCTGGACACTCTTCTTCAGGCTGGCTCTTCCCTCCTCCTCTCAGACCTGTACTCTTGCCCAATCCTTGCTTCTCACACCAGCCTCTGTGCAGTACCCTTCTCGCTGCCCTCCACACCCCACCCACTTCTGTCCTATGGTCTGCCTGTAAGTTAATCATTTTCTTTCTTCATCCTCTTCAACCCTGTCAACCTTCTCCGGCCACAGAACTCTATGAATGAGTTCCTCCAATCACTGTCCATCAAGAAAATCTTTATATGACAAGCATAATACGTTTATAAATCACACAGGAGCTGAGGAGAGCCACATAATCCGTGAAAGAGCTATCAGATGCTGCAGTGGGTAGAAGCAGTGGTCCAACCCACACCACACTTTTTCCCATTGGCATTTCTAAAGGTGAAGTTCTGATGTCTCTATTGTTAACAGATCATGGTTCAACATTAACAATGCGGAAGCTCTAATAATCATGCAATGCCTGTGATGATTCAGTCCAGCAATATTTCCTGGAGTGCACCTCCTCCTGCACGAGGCACAGAGGTCATGAGCAGGAGACAGACCACTGAAGGATGCAGACATAGGCTTCTCTTCAAGGAGCAGTGACCTTGAAGGATGGTGCCACATCATGGGTGCCTTTCAGTCAAGCAGTGTTACATGCTGAAGGAACATTCAGCTGTGTGCACCCCAAGCAAACTCCATGTCTGTGCCACTGAGCCTCTGCAGGGCTGGAAAGCAGCTGGATTGACACTGCTGGCAATAGGCCCCTGCCTGAGCTCACCTTTGGTCAGAGACTCAGATAAGGCCCTGGACGTCCCTGCTTTAGTTTCTTAAATATCAAGGAAAATCAACTAGAGAAATTCTTCTGGGGTGTTAAATGAGTTAATACAGGAAGTGTTAAAATGTAGCATTTAACAGATTAGTTATGGGCTGTGGAAGTGGCTCAGTGGTGGAGCTCTTGCCAGGCATGCACAAGGCCCTGGGTTCCATCCCCAATACCACAGGCAAAAAAAAAAAAACAGAAAAAAAAAAAACACAATAAAACGAAACAAAAACTTGGTAATTATTTTCTACATAATATTCCTGTACTCTTGTTAGAAATGATAAGATGTCTCCTCGCTATTTGAACCAACATCTTGTAGCAACTGGTAAAATCATTAAGATTCACAATCTGCATCAAAAGGTTAAACCCAGCCCTGCAGTGACAAGAAACACAAAAATAAATATACAAATGCTCTTGTAGATACACATGTAGACAAAAAAGTATCAATTTGTGCCAAATTTTTCTTAAGAAGGAAGAAAAGAATAGATCAGCAAAGATGAAAGCCGTGCCCAGCAGCAACCATTTCCAGTGTGACCTGGTGAGTTTTCAGCTTCAAACAGGTCAGATCAAGTGCTCCTTAGCGGCATCACCTGGGGCTCTGTCACTCACACATCAAACTCCCTTCTTCCCAGCTCTTCTCACAGAGAACATGCTGCCAGATGCAGAAACATTACTGCTTTCTTGCCTGCAGTACACAGCTTCCAGGGTCGGGGAGAGAGAGTGAGATACAGGGGCCACTAAGGAAGGAAAACCAAACCCCGCACACACCGGCAAGTGTGCTTTCTCGCGCGCATAAGGAAACCTGCACTGCAATGGATCAGATGCTTTTTCCAGGACTCAGCTTCAGTCTTGTGCTAGATCTGCCATGGGGTCCTTTGCACATTCATCTACAATTGTCTCCTGAGGTGCAAAACACCCACTTGCAGCGGGGCCTGGCCTAAGGAGCAGAGAGGATACTTGCAAGGAGGATCACACGCCTGCTGGGGTGGGGGGCAGGAGGCAGTCTGTGGCTGCCTCGCTCATATGCCCTATGTGCTGTCTAAGCCTCTCCTCTTCTGTAATACACTCATGTGAAGAGTGGCCACCAAGTTATACAACTCTTCTATAACTAATTCCTATGTAGACAGCTCTGATCAATCACGTATCATTACTTTACTACATCTCATCACACTTTCTATTTTACTTTATTTTTACTACACTGATTCAACATTTGATGGCTTCTCATTCTAGGAAGAACATTAATCGTTTCTTTTCTTCTACCCTAAGCCAAAGACTGGCTATGGAACTTTGAGCCAAAAGTTGGTATGAAAACAGGAAATTATAACAAAGAATAATCTGAGGAGACAAGTGACATAATTAGAGATGTATAGTTTTAGGAAGACTGCTTCCAATCGAATGGGGAGAGAGACCATTTGGAAGACACAAATAATAATTTAAACTGGAGTTAAGGGAGAACTTAAGTCAAACATGTGGCACACGTGTGTAATACTAGCTCTTGGGATACTGAAGCAGAAGGATTGCTGTGAGTTAGAGGTCAGCCTAAGCTGCAAGGTACGTTCAAGACCAGCATGAACTGCACAGTGAAACCTTGTCTTAAGGAGAAACAGAGAGACAGAGATGGAGATGGAGGAAGGGAGGGAGGGAGAGACAGAGAGAGGAATGTCACCATGACTATGGCATCTCACCATGACTATGGTATTCAGAGCCGAAGACCAAGCTGGGTGTTGACCCACACCTACAATCCCATACTCAGGATACGCAGGAGTCTGAGGCAGGAGGATCTGCCAATTCCAGACCAGCCTGGACTACATAGAGAGACCCTATTTCAGAAACCAAAGAAACATGCAAACACAAAGAAAGGACAAGCACCAAGAAAGGGTCTAGGATGGACATGGGTAGCCAAACGACTAGAGTGAGGGTGAAAAGGACATCTGTACTTTCAGTCTGAGAGACTGTTAAGCCAAGAGCAAGAAAGAGCAAATTACTTTTGGAGAAAGTAAGGGTGATTTCTATTTGAGAAAAACATCCAGTAGGTAGCTAATGATGTGATTTTTGGACTTCAAAGGCAGTCCAGGAACAGAAAGCATAAAAATAGCAAGTGAAGTGAGGAAGAAAGGAAAAGTAGAAAGAAAGCAAGGCAAGAAGCAAGGAATTGGACACCATGCTCAGCACATGGAGCGGGCCTGCTGGTCTTACCCTGACTACTCTCTGAAGCCGGCAGAAGATGTTTTCAGAAAGGTAATTTGCCCAAGTTTCTGAAGCTCTGTAAGTAATGGAGCAAGGATTTGAATTTGATATACTGATTTTCCTATGCATACTATTAAGCAACATTCTGCATTTCTACCAGGATTCTTATGTAACTAAGGAGAAGGGCTAAAGAAGCTGATAGCAGCACTACAAAGGATGAGATGGAGGGCTGGGCAGAGCCAGGAATCTACTGGATGAGGAATCTTCCAGAATGGACAGTCACCCAGGCAGAGTGCCTCCAGTGTCCATTAGACTTCATCATTAGAAGTCATTGGTGGGCACTAGTGATCAATTTCATTGGCACAATAAGGAATAGTAATTTCTTCAGGTGTTGCAAAGGATGACAGCAAGTCTGGAATCTATGACTTCAAAAGGAAGAAGGCATTTAAGATCAAAGTAGTTTTTACATAAGCCAAGAGAGAAGAAAATGGTGGAGGCAGAGGGTTCAGAAGAAAAGAAATAACTGGTGTGACAGACCATGAAGCACCCAACAAATTTGTCTGAAGATTATAGCTCTGAGCTTGAGAATGAAAGACAAGGAGAGAAAAGAAAGAGGGAAAAAGGGAGAGAAGAGAGACAGAGACAGAAAGAGAAAGAGACAGACCCACAGAGACAGAGACAGAGGCAGAGACAGAGACAAAGGCAGAGACAGATCTTACTGGAAACCCTTACTTTTCCTGGTAGACCTATGGATAGATAACAAGGCATGATGAAAAACTCTAGATCCATGAGTTTGAGAGAAAACAATTGAATAACAAAATTGAAGACTGGGAAAATGAGCAAATACTCAGCGCCAGTGCCCAGCCAGAGGCAGCAATTTGTATCAGATGCCACTAGTGTGGAAAGCTGATTTCTCTGCCAGTTAAACTATGTGCAGGCCAACCTGGGCTGATAGGAAAAACACATGCAAGAGGGTCTACTGGTGCACATGGACAAAGACAGCCATCTGTGAAACAAGGCTGAGCTATAACTCTGCTGGCTCTTTGTTCAAGTGAATATGATTGCTCTCCAGAGGAAAGCATAGGGGAGAGACAAACACCAATTTGTAAAATTGAGGCTGTCTAATACTCCTTATTTATAGTTTTATTAGTGTGCAAAAGGCTGTGAAAGGTAAATGCATCCATGATAGCTCAAAATGTAGGAATAGGCCATAGAAAGGGAAAAAAGCTGGGAAAGGAGGGAAAAAGAAGCTCTTCATGTCCTTCAGAGCTGAGGGCTTACATCCTAATGAGAGTGCTCTGCACCTATCATTTTAACAAGAGACAGGACAAGGAAACATCCTCCTGCTTAAAAAGAAAGCAGGGTCTATCAATAATAACCTAAGGGCCATCATTATCTTTCTGAATCATCACTCCTGCCATGTAAGAGGTACAACTCCAGTGCTAAAATGCGGCTAATGAATTCCATGGGAGTTCTTTATGAGAGCCTTAGCCCTGGTGCCGGGTGGCTGAGCTCCACATTCACAGTCCTGCCTTTCTCCTGTCTTCACGGGAGGATAAGCAGTACCAATGAATTCTGTGCCATGCCCTGGTTCAGGAGGCTGGTAGACATTCTTTGCAATTTAAGGCCACTGCTGTGACATTACCTGCAAGGCTCCTTTTCCATGAATCTGTTACATCCAACAGTAGGACCCAGCAGGCCCTGCGGCTGATTGAGGCTTTAAGTACAAACGACATGTGCCTGAACAATGACAGTGTCTACCCACAGCTGCAGTGGCTCGAGTTCATTGGTTTGCTTATTATCAGGAATTCTCTGGGTGTCTGGAAAGCCTATTTGACTGGATTCAGCATCCTTTCCAGATGAAATAATCACTAAAATGTTTAAGATAAACAACTGAATGACCAAGAGCATAGTCTTCGGGGCATGTTTGCTGGCAAAATGGTGAAGTGCAGGTTTAGTATTGCATCAGACCTTTTTGATTGTTTTAGAAAAGAGCAGTCCTAAGGCAACTTGAAATACTTAAAAGTCCTTTATTCATTGTCTTTAGCCTACTAAGAGTTATGCTTAATAAAATGCCTGCATAAAAATTTACAAAAACAGCATTTATAAAAACAATTATTTCATCACATCCTTAGTGCAAGTAGTGACATGTGTGGGGAAGGTGGGACTGGTGTCACCATTTTCATTTTAGAAATGTTCCCTACAAAACTGTCATCAAACCAAAACCAGAGTATTCTCAACACTAGCGGTTGGTCTTATCTTTTAAGTTGTACAGACTGTAATTCTGTGTGACTACCTGTAAGGATGATTTTTATGCTGAGGCTAAATAAATTGCCCAGATATTTCTCCCAAGTGATTTTGTTTCTTTTCCCCCTCTTTGAAACAACAAAAAAGAGATTTAATTCTTTCCCACAGGATGGCAATTTAAACATTCTTTTAGTCTCAAGTCAACAATCCACAGCTACAGCAATCTGATGCTCTTTGGCAGTTTTTAATAAATGGGAGCATCACAATGTTTTTTTTTTTCTCCTAGCCCAGCACTGTCCGAGGCATTAGCTGCATGGGGCCAGTTAAATCATAATGATTTAAAACTGAATGAAATGAAAAATTCAGATCTCCGTTGTACGCCTCATACATATCCACATGTGACTTGTCACCACACTGAACCGTGTGGTGCATTTCCTGTGTTAGGGAAAGTTCAGTTGGTCAGCCTTATTCTCCACTCTTCAGCTGTTTGCTCTGAACTTCTGGCCTACATCCTGGTCTTGCTGTAGGGCTATGTTTTCTCATCTCCTATTTTCAGGCTCACCTTTATAAAGAACGTGTCTAGTTGATCTCATTTCTTTTTACTGTGAGGGGTGTTGGGGGAAGAAAGAAAAAGAACTCCACCCCACATTCTGTCACTTTAGAAATACTTAATTGGTTTGTGGGCTGGCTGACAAGCTTTAATATTCTCATCTTTTCAAATCTAAACTCAGCTTGAGGCCAAATCACTACCTGTATCACACACGCACACACACACACACACACACACACACACACACTATCATTAAAATGAAAGCAAAAGCTCTTTTTACATAAATTGACAACAAGGAGAGAGAGGATATACTTCATATTTTTACTTTTTATTTCTGGGATGCTGGGAAGGAAAAAATACCACATTCAATTACCAAGAGTTAGAAATTCTTAAAGGGTGGCTAACTGACCCAGGCTAATGTTTAACTCTGGTATCTTTTGCTTGTTAAACTTATATAACTTAAAAATATGGACGCCAGGATCAATGACCTAAATGCAAAAATTCTACAGTATTTAAGCACAAAAGTTGCTTTGTAATTATCTATCCAACCCCAAATTTCTATTACATAAGAAAACAAAGGCTCAGAACTTGGCTCAGAATTTGATCTCCAGCGCTGATGTCATGCTACTATTCACCATGCCTACTAGCCACGTCTCCTTTTAATGACAAACAGCTCTCCAAATTCTTATGTTGAATACATCCTTCTAAAGCAATCATATATCCCCAAGGCAGGACTACTAGAAATCAGTCAGATACGATTAAATACACTCATTTTCTTATCCTGATTCTCTTAAGAGATTTCCTATTGACTCTATGAACAGAAATCTGCACTATTTTCGAAGCATTTATGCCTATCACAATGGACATATCCAGCACCACAAAGTTTTAGAAATATTATTTGACAATAAGGCATATGAATGCTTTGGTAAACAAGCATATAGGAAAGGGATGTAATCTTGAACATCATGTGAATGGTGACAAAGCTATATCAATGACAGCCAAAAGCTGCGTACTTGTGAGCACCAGAAGTGGTCTCAGCACTGTTCAACATTATCTCATTGTATCCTTACAACCTATGAGCTGGACATGCACCACTTCTATCACTATTTTACAGATGGCATCACTAAGAGTGTTAGTACGCTTTGGGTCTTATCCTTATTACTGATTCAAATCTTAGAAAAACTGACAGATTGGGCCACAAGTTACCAAAGCAAAACAGGCAGCTCACAGCAGGCCCATGGGAGGTAGAATTGTAGGGAGTACATTTGGAATTTAATTTTACAAAACTGAGGAGACAAAAATCTATGCTATGCAACCTTCAGTTTTGAACAACAACAAAAAAAGAGCCATACTAAGAGATGCTTGGCATTTTATTTTAAAGCAAATGTTCTTTAACTTGTATTAACATTTTTTAAACTTATGTTACAATCAAATCATCTTAACATAATGAACATCACAAGGGAAGAACAAAACTGTGTTTTGTAAGCTTAGCCAGAAGCCAATACATCAAAAGGGAGCTGAGCTTTGTGTTGAGCTTCATTCACCGTGATGTTCTTGCAATGCGTTTTCTGAACAGACTGCAGACGAAAGGAGAAAATGTGGGTGTGGTGATGGTGGGAAGCAGTGGTCTGAGGCCACCCAGGCCCACCATCTGCAATTTTTTAGTCTAGACTTGGCCTACTTGTTTTTTTTTTTTTTTTTTTTTTTTTTTAAGAACCAGTACATAGAAGAATTCACTTTTCTGGCCTCCATCATCTTCCACACTGTCCCCGCAAGCCAGTTTCCAGTCACTGCCATGCTTTGTGTTTTGCCTCTCAAACAAAAGCTTTCCACCACCAAAATACAGAGCCGGAGCCCTGTAGCTAGGGATGTGGCTTGTCTCCACCCCTCTTCCCTAGGTTTCACAGACTGATCGGTTTGCACATAACTGAGGACAGACAATATTCGCCATTTATTTTTCCAAAACAGGCATCATTCTGGTCCAAAACTAAGTAACAACTCTGATTCAGTCTTGGTGATGCTAGAGCCCTTAAATAAAAATATGTGAAGTTAATTTATCTAAAGGAGCTTTAATTCTTTTGGGGGGGAGGTCTTTTTGAGACAGAGTTTCGCTATGCAGTTCAGGCTGGCCCTAAGTTCACTTTTGTAGCCCAGGCTGGTCTTGAACTCGTACCGATCCTCCTGCCTCAGCCTCCCAAGTGCTGGGATTACAGGCATGAACACCCAAGTCCAACCTAAAGGAGCTTTAATTCTTCTATTACTTTATTCCTTTTCTCTAAGGTCCATGGGCAAAAATGATAGAACCAGCATGTCACAGATGAAAAAATGACCCATGTTTCTTAAGTACTAAAAATATGATGTACTATTTATGAAACAGGACTGAGTTGAAAGGATATTGGCTTCTTTCACTGATGCACCTACTTAATCAATTTCACTGTGATTGTAAACCTTCATATTCCCTTTTTCAAAGACCACATAAAAACAGTAGTAACATTTTAGATATAATTCATGGTGTACTGGTAGATATATTGTGTCAACTTGAGAAGTTTAGAAATTTAATTAACCTGAGATCAAGGATGCTTAATTTGCAAAACATACTCACCCTGTGCAAGAGGAGGGCATGAATGTTGTGTGAGCTCTACACCTCAGCCCCAGGATAGCTAGTTTATAATCTAAGGAGGGAAGAGAGGTTGGCTAGAATTTGGAGCTGCTGCCCTTTCCTTTGCTCTTTGCTGTTTTCTGCTGTCATGCTCTGCTGCTCTCTGCCATTTGCCACTCTGCCTGAGTGAGAGCCAGCTAAGTATATACTGAAATCTCCACAAACTATGAAATAAATAAACTTTTCCTTCCTTAATTTTGGATGTCAGATATTTTGTCCCACCAATTAGTGAAAAGTATCTGAGACATACGGTAAATACTAAAGGAGCTCCAAAGTTCTAATTAAGTCAAAGTTATTACTATATAGTTACTAGATCACATAAACATTGTCCCTACAATGTCTATAAAAAGCAGTAGCAGGGAACACACTGCTCACTTGGTATATCTTTTCCTAGGTGTGTCTTTCCATAAAGGACTGTTCAAGGTACTCCCATAGACATAAGGGGCGATACTACACCTAGAAAACTAAGACTTGACATTGTACAACTTTATCCTATTATTTTAGCCAAATGAAACATCATTATGGCTTTTACCCATATATTCAGCTATATAAATATGAAAAAATATTTTAGGGTATATCAGAGAAATGATAGATTACACTTGTGACAGTTGCAAACCACTATTGTAATGCACAAATAATATTATGGAACTTTTACTATATTAAGCACCATCCAAAAATTTACATGTTTTAATTAATTTAAGGATAAGTTCTTTACAGCAGTAATTTCTTCCTTTCTTCCCTCTTCTTTCAGTGTAGAGAAAGCCTCATTGTTGCCCCCCATCTGCTAATAAGGAACTTGGGCCAGCCCTTTCCCACTTGAAAACCAGAGGTCCACCCAAGCTTGGAGAGACCAATATCAAATGCCTAATTTGAGCTAGGTTTCAAACACTATCAACACTTATCAAGCCATACAAAAATAAATCCACTTTATGTCCCTTTGAAAGGAAAATAAATCTAAATAGTTACTTTACATTAGGGACAGAAATCAACATAGTACTGAAATATAGCTCTTTATGGCTTGGCCTAAAAGAGTGGGACTAGAAAAATAAAACATTTTATATGGTAGGTAAATCATTATTCCCTCTCTGATAGAATAAAAGATTTTGAACTCAGGGTTATAGACTTCGAAACACAAAAATTTTATTTTTTGGCTAGGGGCTTTATATATCATATTGAAAACTCAACTTTTCTATGTAAAGCAAAGAAAGGAAGGAAGGAAGGAAGGAAGGAAAGAAGAAAGAAAGAAAGAAAGAAAGAAAGAAAGAAAGAAAGAAAGAAAGAAAGAAAGAAAGAGAACAAGCTACATGGACAGAAAAGACTGAAGACTGAGGTTCACATTTGACAGGTTATTTTGTTTGCTTGTCCAGGGGCACATTCTATGACTGACTCAGTGACTCTTTGAGATGTGGTTATGCGCAAAGGTAAACACTTTTTTTCCAAGTTGCTAATTCTTGCCCTAAACATTTATTTCTAGGCCAAGCTTATATCCTCTATTTTATGATGCTTCAACACAGTTCCTGTTCAGCTGCTTGTGCAGATGCAGAATAGCTTTTGGCAAAAACCAGGTTATTTCAAAGTAGTACATGTTGGAAAAGGAGTACTGTGTTATTCTGTAACTCTGTGGCTTCAGTGTCCCCACCCAAATGCTACCTAATAGGCAAGGTGATAACAAGGGTCACAGGAAGTGCATGTGAATCTCGTGCATGTGTGGCACATGAGAGATATACTGTAGTAGACATACTAGCTTGAATTCTTCTGTTTTGAAGAGCTGGGAGCTTTCTCTGTTGTCTACACTGACCAGAACTCTTGGGCTCAAGTCGTCTCCCCTTGCCTCAAGAACGGTGGCTGGGAACCATACTCTTACACCACTGCACTCAGCATCTATGATTTTTAACTGCATGTTAGCACTGTCATAGGCTCTTCAGGAGAGAAGAAGGCAATTAAGGTCACTTGCCTTATAAAAAAATGTCAGATTGGTCATCTCCTCTCCTCTAGCCTGAAGCTAGGAGACAGCTTTCCGATCAACACCATGGAAACCTGCATGCAGGTGCTTAACATGGTGCTCAAGCCAGGCTTTTGACCTGATGGATGGGGCCCAACACCTGTGCTTTTGGCTGTGGGGCACCCATAAGTCCTGATATGTTTAAAATTTTGTTCTACAAAACACTAAGAACAATTTTACTCATTGATGGTCATGTTATATGTTTGAGAACAAATATATGATGATGTTTGCCTCAAAACAAGCTTTTGAGCTATTATCATCTGCAATTAATAGTTTCTCTATTCCTGTTACTTGATTGTACAATAATGCAAAGTTCAACAAAAATATGCATAACAAAGGTACATCTGAAGATAATTTTTACATAGTTTTAAAAAAATTTTTCAGTGGTTAAAGAGGGAGCTAATTATTTGATAGCAGATGATAAAATGGCTGAATCTAACTCCCAGGAAATGTGTCTTGAGGAAGTTCAAGAACCGCTGGTCTGGGGCTCTCAGGGCCATGCAGAAGACCTCCAAAGTTCTCTGTCCTATCTAATCAAACCTCTTGAGACACACATAGTGTCAGCTACATTTGGAAGTGCTTTTGAAGAGCCATAGTGTCATTTAAGGCCTTTACTTAGTAGTGACAGAGAGAAGGCATACAATTCTGCTCAGTGTTCCCTTCTCTCATCAAGATTTTTCATGATTCCTTCTCAAAAGTGGAAGCAAACATTTCTCCTTTCTGATCAACTGTAATATTTTTAATGTTTTACTTGAATAGCTAATACAATAAAAACTTTCAAGGCTAAATAAAAAATCAATTTCTATTTCTTTTATAAGCTCAGAGAAACTAGGCTTAACATTTTTTGCCATTAGCTGTTGGCGTAGGTTGTCCTGCAACTTTGTCTTGGTTAATTCCTTTGTTACTTGTTAAATACTTAGTATTGCATTTCTAACTAGTTTTTCACTTTATACATGTATCTTTTATTAGGAATGTTCTTTGATGTGAGAATTTATACATAGGTTTAAAGGTTTTTGTGTCCATGTAAATAAGACCAGCCTGAAATGGTAATAAATTTAAAACTTGTTGCATGTCAATCTGTTCGAAGTCCATGTTTTTCATCAATGGCCATATCCATGAAGAGCATTATAGATATGTCTTTGATATCTCTACTTCACTGCCTCTCTCTCTCTCTCTCTCTCTCTCTCTCTCTTTCATACAGGGTTTTGCTTCACAATTTGGACTCACAGTGATCCTGCTGTTTCAGCCTCCCCAGTACAGGGATTATAAGTGTGTGCGACCACATCCGGTTTCATTGGTCAGCAGTGTGTGTGCGGGGGTGTGGGGGAACACATAGCATGTGGTACCAGCGATCAAACCTGGGTCCTTATTCTTGCTAAGAAGGTGCTCAGACCTCTAAGCTATCTCTCAGGCCTCAACAAATACTTTAATTGTTAATTTGTTTATTAATTATTAATTTGTGTATTATCATACATGTTAAAAATCAAAGTAAGTTTCTCTACTCAGTATCATTCCAAGTAGAATTTCTTACTGAATCTAAACCTTTCTACTAAAACAGAAGTTGGAGAAATTTCAAATTCAATATTTTTATATATTCAAGGATGTGAACCTATGTTATTACACATCATACATAGGAACAGATTTTATAGGGCGAAAAAAATTGAAACCATAGACGTATGGTTTTTCTTTGGGCACCTTCATTTATCACTGTTGGCAAGATAAAATGGGACACTTTCTGAAGTCAAATGTGACAATCTATGGCATATTTAAAGGGCTTCATTTCCTTTTACTGAATAATTCTGCAAGCAATGTATTCCAGTGAAACAACCACTGAGATACAACATTATTCAGAATAACGATAAACTGGAAACAACCCAAAGGTGTCAAAATGGGTTAGAAAAATTATGGCATTTTCAACATAATAGAAAACTACATAGTCATTAACAATAGGCTACTTGGCACACTACTGGAGTTCCAGTATTCTTGGAGACTCACGCAGAAGGCCTGCAGGTTTGAGCCTCACTGGGCTAACTTAATGACTTGAAGAGACCCTGTCTTAAAAATATAAAAAATGTAGCCTGTCATGCCAGCCCCACCTCTGAGATGTGCTGAGAGGGCCGCTGAGCCTGGGCATGGTGGCATGCGCCTATAATCCCAGGTCTTGTGAGGCTGAAAATAGAAGAATCACTACAAGTCCTATCTGTGTAGTGAGAACTTGTAGATCCTGTACTAAATACAAGAAAGAAAGAAAGAAAGAAAGAAAGAAAGAAAGAAAGAAAGAAAGAAAGAAAGAAAGGAAGAAAGAAAGAAAGAAAATTAAAATAAAGGACCAGAGACATATCTCAGTGAGAAGGTCCTGAGTTCAGTTCCCAGTGTTACCAAAAGAAATAAAAATCAGGCTATGGGAAATGTTTAATGACCCTGAAGATATTTTATGTAAGATACAGAGAAAAAAAGGCACAAAACATAAAGAGAAATATTAATATCAGTAATTTTAAGTTTCATTTTAAGTATAATTTTAATTTTTTCTTTGACATGTTCTAACATCTTTAGAATAAAACCATGCTTCTGTTATAAAGCAACAAATCTTTTTTTTTTTTATTAAGAAGTCTTTTGTATTGGTTTTTTAAAATAATTTTTTTGAAGGAATGAAACCTGCTTTCACAATGGAAACTTTTCCTTTCTCCTCTGTTCCTGTCTGCAGCAGATATTTATAGATACTGAAGCCAGAACTGTGCACCAACTGTAGACTTTCCCAATGTGCAGGGCCTCACCACAACCCATATGCAAGCTCCTGGGAAGCCTCTACTGACGGTTGCTCCCCCAATGGCCTTCAATAGCATTCCAGGACTCAGGGGACTCTTACACTGAGACATAAACCTACAGAGTAAAAGTACACTTCAAAGTTGTCTAAACCTAAACATAACAAACAATATCACCCCTGGCTCCCTAGCCTCAGTTTACTCTCTGGTAATTTGGAGTCCTTATCCTATAGGCAAAGGACCAGCTTGTTCTGAGACATACAGTGGGGTTTAGTGACACTGCTCTAAGGAACAGACAAACTCAGAAAATGCTGAGTGAAAAGAGGACTGGCTCCCTGTTTTGCTGGCAGTGTGACCTGCAGGAATTCCTGGGTTTCCAGCCGGGAGGCGGCAGAGCTGTCTGCAGTGCTGCAGATGGACACACAACTGCAGAGCTGAATCAAAACACCACACCATGGATCTGAGGATGGTGACATGCCAGCTGTGCTGTACACTCCGGAGCAACAGAGAGATAGAAACAGGTTCAGAGGTAGAAACAGGGCCACCAAAGAATGTGGTTGGGGCAAAGGAAGAAGTTGCTGTCTCTCCTTTCTATGTCACTTCAGAGAAAAAGAAACTAGCAACCTGTATCATGCATAGAAGAAAAAATGAATTATTTTGTAGCTGTTGCCATGTGCCTAGGGTGGGGTATAAAGAGAACGATGCCAGAGCACCAGTAAAGCTCCTGTGGTAAAGAGAACACACATGCATTGCAGATTGAAAGGCTTTTATAAGAGAGGAAACGGGGGTGGGAAGGTGACCCTTTTAAATCTTGGAATCACATAGCGTTCTCTGAGGTGTCATCTGTCTCTAAATACTGCAACACTCAAGGGGATTAGAACAGATAAAATCTCTGTCTTTGCTCTGAGTTTCCAAATGAGAGCAGTATGGCCAAAGGAAAACCACCAAAGCCAGAACAGTGTGATGCCCCAGGACTGCAGCAGCACACCCTGCGTATTTGCATATGCAAGTACGACTCAACCTTGCCTTTTCATTCAGTGGTACTCACTTGGGAATTAGCAGGCAGCAGCACCAACCAGAAACTACTTGTGTGCTTCAACAGACCGCTGATGGGAGTGCATTGTAGATCTCTGGGGCCCTGGCAAGGAGAAGCTAGCGGAGAGCTGCAAAAGGCATCAATAGACAGGTCAAACCTCAAGAGGGTAGGAAAAGTGCCTGGTCTGGTAAAGTGGGATGGAAAACAGTAGCTATTTGCCAGCCCTTGCGAATTCAGAGTGGAGGGCAAGGATGGCACGAGGATGCCTGTCATCTCTGCTTCTGCACAGCCAAGCTTATGGAGGCAGTGCTAGCAAATCAGTAAGAATTGTGAGCCTATTTCCACTTAAAGATAGTGGGAAGACATTTTGTTTTCAATGATTCCATTCTTATAGGTGAATATTGTTAGGTCATAATGAAGAATTACATTGTGCCACTTGCAGGAAAATGGATGGAAGTGGAGACCATTATATTAAGCAAAATAAGCCAGGCTGAGGAAGTTAGATGACATTTCACCTGTTTGTTCATCTTAAAAAAAGAGATAGGAGTGGCAAGAAGGTAGAACGGAGGTGAGTGGAAACAGAAAGTGGATCAAGGTAAAGGGAGAGGAAAGGCAGAGGGGAACAATGGGGGTGAGTAACCCAAAAGTTAACTGTGTGCAGCGATATACTAGAATAAATCTCATCATTCAGAATTATTAATATGCAGTCATAAAATAAAATAGATTCCCTTCGTGGATAAATACATTTCTCTGGAAAGCCACAGAAAACCTAAAAGAGGAAGAATATCCTAGGATGGTGTAAAGTGATGGTAAAGGACAGACTTTCAGAAAAGAGTTACTGGCATGTGAAGACGCACAGAGTCCTTTCTACAGAACCTTCTCCTTCACTGCTTTTAATAGGAAGAGCTCAGTACAGGAGAGCCTGGAAGTCAGGCAGCAGGAAAACAAAACAAAACAAAAAAGGATTAACCAGATAGGTTGTCCACATTATTGTAGTAATTGGCAAGCCCCAACTGGAAGCCTTAGTCAAAAACACTATTTTAGCTACCTTCAAAGTAAAAAATACACTGATCCATCCAGGGAGGATTTATTGCTAAAAGCTCGCTAGAAAAAGGCAGGTACATGGGCAGGAGAACTGTCTCCAACTACTCTTCTCTTGTTTCTGGGACAAATACTCGACACTCAAAATGAAGGAAAGAAAGGTTTATTTTTGCTCATAGTTACTGGAGGTTTCCATCCACACTCAGCAGGCTCCAAGGCAGAGTGGCACAGGGTAGAGGGCAGCAGTTCATGGCAGTGGAAGGCAGCAGAACAGCAAGAGCAAAAGGAAGGAATAAGAGCAGCAACGGCCACAGAGAACAGGTTTGTCTCTCCGTCTCCCACAGGCTCTCCACCCCAGGATGGGGGTAGCACCCACACCCATAATCCCATCAGCGCTCAGATTCATAACCCCAGGTTTGGATCATTAATCACAAACTGGGGAACTGCTCCTCCATGACTGAGTAAGGCTTTGGGGGAACAAATACATATAAACTGTATCGAGAATCAAAATAAAAACATGGGAAAGTGTAAAGAGGAGTTCTGGGGATCTGGAGAGGACAGGCAGACAGGCAGTACCCAACACACACTTTTGGGATAATGGTGTTTTCCACAATCTAAAATAAGTCACAATATTCTACTCAATTGACTGACTGATTGAATGATTGAGATAGGGTCTCTATGTAATTTAGGCTGGCCTTGAACTTGTGATGATCCTCCTGCCTCAACCTCATGTGTGGTGGGATTACAGACATATGTCCCCATACCATGCTCAACCCAAATTAATTAGTTGAGAGTAGTGCAATTTCTATATAACTACTAATCAATGGTATTATTTTTTAGGACATGGAACACACTCTGGGGTTCTATACTTAAATATTGGAAATGGCTGCTAAGCTCCTCCTTGGGAATTTGGGACCACAGTTTTTGGAACATACATTTAATAATTTTTTTTCCCGCTGGCTCAGGCTGCCTTAAGGGTGGGTCCTAAATAGCAGGTGGAGCTGGAGATAGAAATGCAGTCTCCTGTGCCTGACTGAGTTTGCCCAAGCAGGAGCTTAAACAGCTGAGCTAACCCATAAGCCCCTTGTAACATACATTTATATATATAAACATTACCTACTGAAAATTATTTAAATGTAGGTCTTTAAAATAATGACACCGACTTATTGAAAAGTTAATAGCAGATTGCAGCAGAGTGATGAGAGCTGTAGGATAGAAGCTCTGAGCTAAATATAGGATGACTCTTGAAGTCTTTACAATATCTTTTTTGTAGTCTCACTTATTTCTTTAGAAAAATTAGTGAGGCTTTACAGTATAGCTGAGGACATTATTTGAGTACCTTCCAACAGTCTCCCCTTCAGGAGACTTTCTAAATTGAGAAAAGTTGAGCCTACAGACACAGTATTAAATTGGTGAGAAGCATGTCCCAGAATGCTGAAGTCAACTGCTTTCCAAAACATCTTTCTTCCCTGTGGCACTGGTTGCACTGTTTACATTAATGGCCTCCAAAGCCACAGGAAGGCACACCTAGGCCATGAGTTCTGCTAGATGAAAGTTGGTTGCAGTACTTTATTAGCACTGAAAAGGAGATACTCTAAACATAATGTCTATGGCCACAATGCTATTTGACAGATGCTCATGTTTTATCTACCTTTCATGTCATTTAAACAAGTAAAAACATATATTCACATACACATGTATATGTATGATGTAGGGTATGACATACATGTGTATACGTGTATGTAAAATAACATCTCATATAAGGTGCTTATTTTTCTTTGTAAGCAAGGACATCATAGATCTCAGTGATTTTCTTTGGTGCTGGGGATTGAACTCAGGGGCTTGTATATGCTACACATATACTCTACTCCTGAGCTATTCCCTCAGACACACATGTGATTTCTGTATCACAGATAGAGTAGTTGTCAGACTATGTATTATGGTCTGTAATACAGAAAAAGAAAAGAAGAGAATATGGCACCTAGAAAAGTCTTATAAAGACTGGCTGATCCCTATGATCAAATAGGGAGAATGATAAGTGAAACAAACACAGAAGAATTCCTGAGACCTTAAAACATACTGAGATGTGGGCCTGGCAGGATAGCTCAGTGGTCTAAAGCGCCTGCTTAGGAAAGCTTAGGTGGCTGCAGGGACTGCGGTTCGATCCCGGGCACCACATGCTGCACCAGCTCTGCCCTCAGGGTGGGCTGAGCTGGCCATAAAAATAAATAAATAAACAAACAAAAGTTCTGAAACAAGAAAAAAAAAATAAATAAAACAAACATACTGAGATAGTCCCTCTGCATTAAAACTCTAAATAGCTTACAAATATTTTCAAAAGTCTCCCACTGATGACACATGTGAGCTAAAGTACAAAAGGCATTGTGTCAGGAGAAGGAGGCACTTGTTATTTTGTGGGAAAGGTATCAAGTGTGGGCGTAGGTTGCTGGCTCAGGATGGCCAGGCCCACGCAGCGGTAAGGATCCAAAGACCCAGCTCACTTTCTGGCATTTCTTTCTGGGTGCAGTATTCTCTTCCCCTCCAGCCTGTGAGAAAGCAGAGAACTCAAATGTGGGGGACAAAAAAGCAAGAAGCAATGGAAGACATGAATTTTTCACAGGTGGACAGCTAACCACAATCATTTCAGAACACTAGAAGGATGCAGCTCGAACCTGAGGTCTGAGAAGGTATCTACTGCAAGAGTCACGCTGTATCTGAGTTTGCCTTTCGGCATAAACAAGAGGCTGTAAGATCACCTAAATGTGCCTAAAGAGTCTAGAGGTAGAAAAATGGGGTGCGTCACAAAAGGATGAACAGAGAGGAGCAACAAATGAAAGAATCTGGGTAGTTCTGAGTCCAAGATTACTTAGAAATGAGTTAATGAAGATTACAGAACACAAATGGCTTTTCATCAACTTCTTTCTCTAAAAGAAGAATGAATTTGCATTTTTGTGGAACTGATCAAATGTTATCTAAGAATTGCTTAATTACCTTAATGGTTTAATTCTATTTGCTGCCAATCTGATTAGCAGAGTATGTGTCTGTGTGTGCACCCGTGTGGTTTGCTACTAAATGGGAGGGTGAAACTTATTACAGAAAGAACAGCGATGTGGAGCTGGCTGCCTTTTGGCTAATTGAGAAACCACAAGTGGTGTGAGAAGGTCACCCTAGTATTTATTTTAATTTCCCCCCTCCTGTCTTCTTAGTCACTTGTTCATCTGAGGAACTTGCCTTGGATTTGAGACTGCTAAGAGCATGTGTTAATTTGGGTTAAAGAGAAGGTGAGCCCGGGTATTACTGCCAATGGAGTGATTTAATAGGAACTTGGATACAATTTAATAGATCCTTTGAATCTCATCCAGAAACACTTAATATGGATTGGGCTAAAATCTTACAGAAGTTAATATATACATTGATCACTTGGGACCTTGTCTCTAGGGACATTGCAACAATATTTGATCTAAAAGAATAAAAATAATCTCTTTAAGCTGGGGAGGAATGTCTAGTGAGAAAAGCACAGGAATAGCACTTTTGATCAGGGTAAAGAAATACTGAAGTCACATTCTGTCCTTCCATTGCACTGTCTTCAAATTCCAACTGGAATCACTGGTTTCAAACTCATTTTTAAGGAGTATTTCAAGACTATATAGGCGCTCTAGAAAAGAAAGTTGCGCTCATAGCTTTGAATTGCTGCATCTTCATGTGATTTAACTAGAGATTTCCCACTTTGATTAGTTTGTGGTATTGCTGGATTAGATAAGATTTGAGTTTGAAAAACTTTTCATTTGTTAAAAACACTTGACAATCATTGGAACAGCACTAAGTTCTGTATACTTCTAATAATGTCTTTCTCCCAAATACTCTCTTTGTTCTGCTAGCATGGTTCACCTTCCCCTGCATAGAACTTAGCACTCTAATGTCTTTAAGAGGTGAATCAAACATCATCTGTTCTCTGGAATCTCTCTCAACACTAGAGCTATCTCTTGTTTAGGTCTGCAAGAGACTTCTTGGCTAAAGAGCACCTTCCTACACTTCAGCACCAGGATTCCTCGTGTTGCGTTCTGTGTGACATGAGGGAATGCCAGAAGTGTACTGAGGGAAATATGTATCTAGTAGCTTTCATGTGTTCTTTTGCTTGGATGCAGCAGTAGAACTCATGGAAATTTAGTCTAAATAAATTTATTCCTATAGATGTACAAGGAATTATTAAAAGTAACTTCAGGAAGGTTGATAAGAGTAAAAACAGAAAAATTAAACAGAAAACAAAATTAAATACACACAGGACACTAACCTAATGCTTTGAAATAAGACTGTCATTAATTATATTCTAGGAAAAATATTTCATAATGTAGGGATACTGATTATGCAATGCTAGGAAGAGAAGACACAAAACTATATCTATTAGTATATATACAAAATGCTAACATACCTTGTAATTACTCATATCTACTTAAAAGCAGTATATAAAAATAGTAATATAATTCCTTTTGCTTTAATTTTTTCATTGTATGTTGCATGTTTTGAACATCTAAAAATAGATATTTTTTACTTTTATTATTTCAAATATAGTGTTGTGATTCTGTATATTCAGCCAAGTATGAAGCGTGATATCTACTGGAGAAAAATATTTGAAACCTGATGTTGCCATCAGATTTTTCCAGTTTCCAAACACATGTGCTACTTCTAAATCATAAGTGTTTGATGGGTCTAAATATTATTTTTTTTAGGATCGGAATCTCAAAGGTCTAAGGAGAGCTAATCTTAAGTAGTGCGAGGAAAGGCTCTCCAAAAATAGGTTCTAGACTCCTCTGCCACGGACAGCTGCATGACTCAGTGATTATCTTATTGTCTTGAGCCTTAGTTTTGTCCCTGGAAAGGGAAGATGTAGTCTTATCTTAGAATCAATAATGTATTTAAACTCTTGTATGATTTGATAGAAAGATTGGATAAAATGGATGAAAGAATACAATCTAACATGAGCCAATATGCCCAACTTCTCGATTCAAATCTTCAAATATATGCTATGAACTATCAGGTCACTAGAAAAAACTTAAATTAGCATGAACAAGAGTCCTGATTTGCCTTCCTGTGATCTTTCCAAGTCTAAAATCGCTCATCAGCACATATCCATCAATGCCTGCTGCTAGTACCTCAGGGAAAACTCAAAGTTCTCAAAGACAAACAAGAGTTCCAGCCTGTGAGTAGACAATGAAAGCTACACAATGAAGAAGGAATGTGGGAAATGGTGGAAGATGCAGTACAGGGATATTCTGATGATCAAACCCAGATCTTCATACTTGAATGCATAAAGCAGAGCATGGAATAATATGTGGGTTGTAAGTTACAGACTGAAACTAAAGAACAGAAAACAAACAATCAAAACCATAAAAAAGCTAATGAAAAATAAAAATCTATAAAGGGCCTTTGGCCTGAAATTAGAACAGAAGCAGAACTGAATTTTAAATAAAAAATGCCATCCAATTAATAAGTCCACGATCTAAGATAACAGACAGACGATAACGTTATTCCCAAAATGACAAAGACTGCTTCTGGATCAGAAATAAAACAGACTGGTTAGAACCAGCTATCTTGATTACTTAGGCTAACTGACCAGAATAAGATACCTGTCTCTCAGACATCATTGGAATAGCATTTAATAGACAGATATATGTTATAAAGCAGCACGTAAGGTCGACGATTAAAGTCCATCTTAAAGGTTCCCTAAATTGCAATTGGAGCATAAAAAATAAAATAAGGCTGTCTGCTAGCCACATAAGCTCCAATTCTATTTTATGAGCAAAAGCAGAAAAATAGAGAATACACTCCATTCTTCATCTTTCTGGCTATCAAAGCTTTCCTAGGCTGTGCTACCAGCTATGACTGCTCTCTTTTACACAGTGAAATCATTCCTAAGTGAGTAGCCTAGTAAATTTAGAGCAAAAAACTACTCTTGCATATGTCTTCAAGATCTATAATGGAAGATAAATCCTATTAGTCTGGGCATGGTAAGGTAATTATTTTAACCATATATTTCTGTGGAACAAACAAAACAATTCCAGGCTTATGCCTTTCCTATTTAACGGAGAAGAGGAGAAACATTATGCTCGCCATGCTCAGAACAACTGCTGTCACACACCAGTAGTGACCAGAATGGAGGAGAGGCCTTGTCTATTATCACTACTGGATATCAAAGTCCTCTGGGCAACATGTGCTCGTATCTGCCTGTCCAAACCAGCCTGTGACCGGATGGTGCTGAGCAAGAAGCAAAGGAAAAATGATCATGGTAAGAACATCAGGGCATTTTGGATGCAAAGCAGAAGCTTATCTTTTTTTTTTTTTTACTGCAGCAGCTCCAGAGAAAATCAATTTTGACACAGAACTGCCACTTTACAAGCAAATAACTATACTTTCCAATAACCTAATCTGTGCAAAGCCTACTGAAAATTCCCTAAAGAACCAGTAGTTAAAACCTCCATTAAATCAAAGGGTTTAATATGGGAAGGGAAGAGAGGATGCAGTTTGACTTGGGAATGTAATGGACTCAGTGGGGAAATAAATATGTTGTTTTATGTGTACAGTTACAGAATATGAGAACCCAGCATTCATTTCAAAGGGAATTCTCTTGCTGTGCAACTTATTCCTAAACAGATGTGATTTTTGCTTATTCAAAAACATTTAGGTAACAATTACAGCATAATAAATTATAATTGCCATATCTTCCAGCTATGTAATGCTTTCTATGCAAACACAAAGAAAAGGCAATTGCACAAAACCATAAAATCCATTTTCAGGTAGGTTCACCAGCCCAGATTCAAATAATCTACATTATTCTCACATAAACAGTGTATTGTGCCATATATGTAAGCTGTGTGGAAACTACCTCACAAACAACAAGGGTTTGTTAATCACAGGTTGGGATGGTCCCCAGTGGGGTAGTTTTATGGGTGCCAGGAAAGCCTTTCAGACCTTATATATTTGCTTTTACAGCCTTCATGTACCATCTGAAACTCTAGCAAGCACAGCTTCAATTCATTGGTCACTCAAATACAGACACCTAAAAGAGGTATGGGACATTACATAGCTACTAGCATTTTTAAGCCCTAGTGTAACTAAAGCACCAGATTTTCAATGGGAGAATACACTGAGGACATGAAGAAAAAAAGAAAGAAAGAAAGAAAGAAAAAGAGAAGAAAAAAGAAAGAAAGAAAGAAAGAAAGAGAGAGAGAGAGAAAGACTAATCAGATATTCTGATGGCAGGAAGGGTGCAGGAGAGAATGGGATCTCTGCGATAGGACATCAGTTCACATAACACACAGGGTGACAAGGAATATGGAATGAAAGAGCAGGAAGAAAAGAAGGCTCATACATTCACAGGTTTGTCCATGTCACTTTTCTGCCACAGAGCAAAAGAAGCCAACCATCAATGATGGAACTGAAATGTTCTTAGGACTTGTTCTAATGACAAAGGGCTCCTGTCCTTTACCTCTACATTTCTGTTGGAATAGTTATAATGACTAGAATGAGAATATGATGGTGCGTATCTTGTGTTTGGATGAGCAACTAATACACCAATTAGATAGATAAAATGGGAGCTTAGAGATCTAAGTTCTACTCTTAGTTAGGACTTAGCAACAATAGTAACAATCTTACTTTATGAAGTGGCTTAGGCTCCCCTAACCCTGACAACATATAGCATTTAAGCTTTATGTGTGGAGCATGCTGTGTCCACTAGTTACAGAAGCACTGGGAAATGACGGAAAGAGTACACAGCTTTTTTACAATGAAGACTCAATGATTTTCAGAGGTGTTCAGCCATGTGAACAAATAAGGTTGAGACCAGGGTCACCATGCAGATGAGGACAGAGGTAGAGCAAGAGAGATGACGGTACTCCCGCACAGAAGGATCTCAAGAGGACACTGCGGAGTTGGTGTTATACCATGAAGGACACAAAGGTGTTTGCTAAGTAGACTAATCAGGGAGAGAGGGCAGGCTGGGCAGTGAGAATGACATGTACAAGGGGAATCTGCAACACGAAGATAACATGTCTGTGATGGTACACTGTGAACCGCCAAGTGCTTTACAACAATGGCAAATTTGTATTGTTAACAGAAAGCTGCAAATGGGCTGTCGAGTGTCTCTTGGGCTTGCTCACTCAGAGAAGCACTGTTTAGAGGTAGGCTGCCTCAGAACATTACGTGAGTAATTTAAAGACTATTGACTCCATGAAGCTTTTAAAAATTCCTTTTTCTGATTAGAAGGTAGCCACCTCACACTTCATGATTAACAACAAAGGTAAAGTAACTACAAGAACAAATCTATGGACATCTTTAAGATCTCTGTTGCTACTGGTCTTTCACAAACTCCACTCGGACACCATGCCCAGCTATGCCTTTTATCTCTCACTTGAACTCTTCTTTATTCAAAGTATTAGGAAACAGGAGAGGAGAACAAGAAGGAGAGGGGAAGGGAGAAAGAGAGGGAGAGGGATCCATTCAGGACAGTGGGGTCAATGAAAAGCTTTCTGGAACATCCTGATCATTTTTAACACAGATCAGGGTTTATAACATCAGTGGTCATTAGAAGCCAAGAGTCAAAGTCCCACTGCTGGGACACTGAGTGTTTTTATGTAAGCATATTAGAGAAGAATGTGTAGTAAGTAATAAAGATTTTTCAATAACTGAAATGAGTGTAGATAACCATCATATGTCTTAGGATATGAGAAAGATGTAAGACCTACTGTATCTGGTGTGAAATTGCATGAAGGAAGGAAAACCTGACAACTGTACTCACCAAATCTAGCACAGTGCCTGGCATAAGGGGAACATTATAAAATGTCAAAGAAGCAAAGATTAACCTTAGTGGTCATCACGGGGCACTAGCAGACTCACAGAATTATTCTAAAGCTCCAGAGAAAAAAGATAATTCAAACTAATTTTTCAAACCCCAGCACTCAGTTCTGATCAAATTGACACCACAAATAATGGCACCATCTAAGGAATCACCTTCAAAGTGTGACTTTGTTTTGTTTATAACTGCCTCAATGGATTCTTCCTGAAAGACTGGATCATTTTCCATGTGAGCCAAAATTTCACCAGGTTCCTTATATATGGGATCTTCCCTTTTGATTATGTAAATTTTCTGTGCATTCATCTATCTCATCATTGGAAGGGCACAGTAACACTGGCAAAAGAGTACTGGTCAGAATAAACTGTACTATCTGAAAAATACCATTGCTTCAATCTCATGCCTTGATCTTTCATCAAAGGTTAGGACTAAAACAAGTAATTCCATGTTTAAATTTTCTGAGAATTTATACTTGAGGAGACTGTCAGTTATATCCTTAAATATTTCTAGAATGCAAGTGATGTATTTTTCTAGGAGTTTAGAACTTAATAAAAATATATTCCTGCCCTTCATTATTTCATTAGCAAAATCAAACTAAGGAGCTAGTTCTTTCCTAAAAATAACAATCATCTGTCATACTTTTTTTGTCTTGGGTCTCAGGAACCTGAGTGTGAATTTTATAAACTATCTTAGTAGCTGACTAACATGCATGATTTGCAGAGTTGTTTTCTCTCCCTTCCCATATAATATTCAGTTTTACTCATATTTTATTGAATTACTATAAATGTCTATATGAAAGCTGGGGTAAATATAATAGTCAGTACATATAAATTCTCCTATTCATGTAATGGTCCTTTACTCTATTCAAACACAGGAATTATGGAAGTTTACACAGGTCATGCCAAGTATATTTCTGCTCTTATGGCAAAAAAAATGCTGGCTGACAAAAATGATGGAATGTTCAACTGTTATAAATCTAATTCACAGCTATGAAAGAACAGCTCACTTTAGTTGAATGTAGTCAGTTATACTGAAGAAATATGTATTTAGGCAAACCTGTGTTCCTGGCAAGACTTAGGGTACATGGGGGATAGTCCAGAGAGCAAGAATAATCCATGTGAGTAAAAACAAAAAAAAGGAAATAAAGTAAAATTAGGCCACCTATCTTGAGCTTAATGATTTTAAAACCTAGTGGTAGCATCCATGGTTATTCAAAATTTATTTTGACTTCCTATTATGTGTGGCTAAGGAGGCTTTTTATAGCAATACACTAAAAAATATACTTACTATGTAATGAGTTTGCTTCTTGGCAGACAGGTACTTTTTAAATAAATCTATGCCAAACAGTACCAGATGCACAGGTTAACAACAGTCAAAGGATCTGCTCCTCAGTGCTTTGTGGGGCATGTGAGGCACAGAGAGAAGAGGGGCAAGGCAGGGTTAAACGAATACACTCTGCAAAGGAGGGGTGGAGTGTTCAGGGTTTCATTGGTGTTGGGAAAATAGTACTCAGGAGAATTTATATTCGAGGAGTAGAATTTAAATGTGAGTGGCCAACCAAACCTGAACAAGAAGACTCTAAGCACCTTAACAGGAAAGAAACTCTACAGATGCTGGGTTATGTTTTGCTGACATCACCCTTCATACCATACCAGGTTTATGGTATGACCTTCCAGAAAGTATATCTTTGCGAACCCTTGAAATGGAAGGGTGAAAACCCCCCAAATAGTCAGAAGCATGTTGAGTGCTTTCTGATACAATGTTGTGCTATATGGATTTCTAAACAATTTATTATCTCTAGTAACTTGCTTTATAGACAGGGGAAATTATTCTCATCTTTACACAGAAAATCAGGAAGTTGTAATCACTTATAACACTGAATTAATAACTAGTGCTTGTTCTGCCTGGCAAGCACAAGGTCCTGAGCTCAATTCCTGGTACCACAAAAATAAATAAATAAATAAAAAACTACTGCTTATTTACTCCTAGGACATGTTCTCAGAAAATATAATTAATTTGTCTATTTGTTTGATATCATAACTACTTTATTATTTTTTATGTAAAAATCTTTTATTTATGTATTTGGTACAGAGTCTTGCTACTCAGCTCAGACTCATAGTGACCCTCCTGTTTCAGCCTCACCAGCACTGGAATTATAGGTGTGCACCACCATACCACATCTCAGTGATAGGCTGGGCAAACCTGGGGTTCCAGAACTGGCATGGCATGTGGTACAGGGCACCAAATCCAGGTCCTTATGCTTGCTAGGCAGGAGCTTAGACTGCCAGGAGCCCTGTTATCATGATGCTTTATATGAAAGATTTGTCATAAATTGTTGGTTTCCATATGCCCTGGAAATCTTGGATTAGTTTAGTATGCTCACTGGACCAAAAACTTCGAAGGTCATTTACTAATCACTGACAAAGGTTTCCAAGCATACTGTAATATCACGTACAAAAACACAGCCCATTTTATTGAACTGGCTCTGTTTTCTAGTTTTGAGACCCCAAATTTATGGGAGAATTTATTTGTTTGCTTTCCCTCTAACAGAAGCATTTGCATATGTACTAACATCTAATTGCCACTGTTTTCACTTGTAAGCCTAATTAATTAAAATGTTGTCTCTCTAAATTCATGATAATAGAAAATGGGAATAACTTCTAATAGTGATTTAGAAGTTCACATTCCTCTTATCCTCAACATTTAACTAGTTGTAGATTCTGATTAAGACACTTGGCCTTTTCCAAATCTAAAAAGAACAGTAGGGCTGATGATGCAACTCAGTTGTAGAACAAACAGCAACCATCAATAAAGGTGATTGGCTCAATATTCAGAACCACACAAAACAAAAGCAAATAAATGGTAGATATGGAAATCTCAAAGATTAGTAAGGTAAGAGGTAATTCCATATCTAGTGTCATGGTTCCTCTTCTCTCCTTGCTGGGACAAATACCCAACACTCAAAACAAAGGAAGGAAAGGTTTGTTTAGCTCAGTTACTAGAGGCTTTGGTCCATGCTCAGCTGGATCCAAGGCAGAGCAGAACATGGCAGAGAGCAACCTTTCATGGTGATGGCGAAGAGCAAGCACAAATGGGAGGAGTTACAGCAACAAAGGCTACAGACAGCAAGCCCCTCTCCCTTACGCTTTACTTAGGCTGTCCACCCCAGGCAGGGTGTAGTGTCCACACCCATAGTCCCAGCAGCAGTTAGACCCATAATCCTGGCAGCACTCACACTCAGAATCCCAGTGGATTATGAGTTAATCACAAACTCTAAAAGTCCACTTCATGACTGCATGAGGCTTAGAGGGGTCAACTAGTCACAAACTGTAACGCCCAGCATTCCCTTTCTTCTTTTGTTAAGAGGGCTCAAAGAATCTATACAATTTCTGCTGCAGGTACAAGCTACTCACTAGTCTGCCTAGAGTCCCTGGAACCTCCTATATGGCAGGATATAAACAAACATCCAAAGAAGAAGCAAGTGAAGGAATGTTATGTGCACAGGGAAGCGACAGCTTGTGGGTGAGAACCGGACTCCCTGGCCTCAAAAAGTACGCATCTCCCAACAGCACTGGAATCTTCTGGGATCACAATCCTTGAACATACAGACGTTCCTTTGATTATATATACGGTGACTCACTTCAGCGTCACTTCCATCTATGGTAATAAAGCCCATTAACCTATTCAAATTAGTACTTTAAAGAGCATTTGTTAAAGAAATATTTTGGGGTTTTAGGTGAAATCAGTACTATATTAAGCTTCATTTGAGTCTATAAATCAAGCTTGCAAGTCTAGTTAATTTCCCGTTGCTCAAAGTCTGTCTTATTAACACTGCTAAAATGAAGACACACCCATGTTCTGATCCTCTGCCTTTTTACCCTTGAAGTGACAGCATTCTCTACTGGGTCTTGAGTAGATTAAAAGGTATGCCCTGTGGGTTGCATTATCTCTAAATCATTCATGATGTATTACACTTAGTTTAAATGAGTGAGTCCCATTTGCACAATTGCCCTATTAATTTACTCATCATTGATTTACACCACTTTCAGTGAAGATCTTCCACCAGCACTCTACTTCACACGCATTCTCGCCAGCACAGTTTCAGAATTTTCCACCTCGTCAAGCCTCCCTGTCCCGCTGCCCCTTCCATTTGCCTTCATTTAGTCATCTTTAATCTCCACTGTGTATTGCTTCTCCCTTCCTGCCTTCCTTCAGCATCTTCCTGCTCCTGCATTTCCCTTCTCCTTTGCCCACTCCAATCTCACACAGGGCACCTAATGCATGTTTTATTAGAGGCTGGCATTCTAGTATAGGGAGCAGAAGCCTAAAAGCTAGGACTTACAAGCAGGCCAAAGTTAGGAAGAATAAAAAATGTTTAGACAAGCAGAATGATGCCTAAAATTTAAGGATTTCAAGTAAAGTATAACAAAGAAAAAAGACACTGGTAAGGGTACCACAATTAAGGAAGCAAAAATTGTGCCCTCATGCCACCTTAAAGATGCTTGTAGTTTAGGCTTCTACTTCTTAGGTCTCATTTTAGAGGCTTATCTGGACTATTTAGCTAATGAGCACAAATGCTTGCCTTTAGCTAGAACTATAATCAGATGAACACATTGGGAAACACTTAAGATGAAAATGCCACTGAGAATATCTAAAGGCTGAAATGTATTACCATCATGATTTCCAGAGTGATGGCTTAAAAATCCTTTTTATATAACACTACTTGTAAGACCAAATAAAAGACATCTTGTTTGGGTGGATGAAAACACTTTTAGAAGTTGACATTTTAAACATTTTCTTGAACTCATATTTCTCAACTTCCTTTATAGAATTTTATCTTAATGTGTACTTAAACCCTAATTTTTTTTATTATCATACTCCTCTTTATCCAACATAAACATTCAGTTGAAATGGACATTTTCAATTAATCCTTTGACAATATAATCCTAAGGAAGTGCCTTTTGATTTACTAGTATAATGATTGCTAATACATGATTAATTATAGTAACAAATATTTTACACACCTAACACTATTAAACATAATAAGCAACATTGTGGACTGTTGCATTTTCACTATTGTGATGACATAGCACAACTTATCAATTTATAAAAGTATTTTGGCTTAAAGCTTCAGAAGTTTCAGTTCATGGTCAGCTGGCTCCAATACTGCATGGTAGTCAGGAAACGCGGATGCGGGGAAGAGGCAGGGACAGAGGGGTAGACAGACAAGAGAGGAAGGGCCAGGGAGCAGTACAGTCGCTAACACCATGCTTTCTTGACCCATTCCTTTCAATTCAGCCCCACTTCCTATTTCTATCACATTCCAAAGATGACATCATAGTTGGTTCTCCTCAAAGGATTAATCTACTCATGAGCTTAGAACCCTCAGGAGCCAGTCCCTTTAGAAACCTCATCAGGTGGCAACCCCATCTTTAGCACATGAGTTGGATTTCAAATCTAACCATGACAGTGTTGGGAATGCTTCCATAATGAAACGGCTGGGTGGTTGATGGCAGTGTCTATGACTTGGAGCTATATAGGGACGACCTGAGGAACTTCTTAAAATGCAGATTTAGATTCAGAATGTATGGGCTGGGCTTGCAATTTGTTTCTCTCCTGCCTTCAATAAAGTAGAATGCTACACAGAAGACTAAACACACTGAATGTGTGTATCCTTTTTTCTTTTTTTTTTTTTTTTGTCTTTTTGAGACAAGGTCTCACTATGCAGTTCAGGCTGGCCTTGAGCTCATATTTGTAGCCCAGGCTGGTCTCGAACTCACATCAATCCTCTTGCCTCAGCCTCCAAAGTGCTGGGATTACAAGCATGCACCGCCACGCCTGGCCAGGCATTTTCTTTTTTGCAAGCACATGTGGGTAGTACTTGGTGTCTATGTTCTTTGTGTAGTGTTGGTATGTGGACACAGCACAACTTCCTTTTTTCATCCCCCTTTCCTCGCCTTTATTCCTTTTCCATTTATTTGTTGATGCCTTTCCCATTTGAGAAAGATCTATCTTCTTACTTCCTACCATCTAAGGAGGATGAAATATTAAAAGCATCTCTTATAGGATCATACACCTTCTTGCCCTAAAGATTCATTTGATTTACTTGCCCTAATAAAAGCTACAAGTGATTTTATGCAAAAATGTACATAGTATACAACTAGAGAACATATTGAAGATACATATTATTTTTCTTCCCTCTCCCTTTTATTGGTAAGAATATTATTTTAATTTTACTTAGAACTTTTACTTCTAGTATATAGCAGGACAAATAGAACAATATGGCTACCTAAGCCTTAAACTGGTGGGAGGAGCTACATCCTTATTTAATGTCATTAATCCCAATAATTTATTAATCACTTAGATGATATCTGCCTTCTGGCTTTTTCTCAGTTGACATTTTCAATAGGAAATATTGTGCTTCTAATGTTCCTAAAGGAGCTAAAGATATGAAGATACACTGCAAGTAAGTAATATTTATGGAATATTTATTTAGTATATATGAAGTCCTGATTTTTATCCTCAAAACTACAAAAAGAGTTTCTTACTTTATTTAGAAAATAAAATAAAATTTGTCTAGCATAATCACAGAATATGAGGGTTAAAATAGTAGTTAAAAATATCTCTCCAGAGTTTTGATTCATCTTTTCAAAGGCTATGGGCAAGTATAGTATGCAAATACTACTTTCAACTTCAAACTCCAGCTCACTCTAGGGTAAGTTCAAATCTCTCCATTTATCTACTTTGTTTATATTTTTCATAGGCAGGCTTTCGGCCCTTGAATACCTTCTGGTTGCTCTTAAATCAGAGAGCTAAATCCTGTACCAGTCCATCAAGAATCTAAACAAGGGTTCCAAATTTAACCCATTTCTCTCTGCCAATGTACTTTCTTCCCCCCCGCCGTTTCCCTCTTCTTTCTTGTTTGAGCATATTGTTCTTTCTGCCTAAAGACTTATCATCCCTACTTTCACCTAACTACTTCCTACTTAACTTAAAAGATATCCATTTAAATGTATCCATGAGCTGGTCCACACACACAGCCTCTTCTAGCACACTCAAAAACAATCACCATGATTTTCATTTAGTAAATAAACATTTCACATAAGTTGCTCTGCTGGGATGTAAACTCCATGAAGGCAGTAACCAAAGTTCTTTGTGAACATGATTAACATCATATTCTAGACTTAGTACACAAAAGTGGCTCAGTAAGTATTTCATAATATATGTGCTAAAAGATGATGCATTGGATTCCAATAAACACACCAATGTCAAGAGACAACAATCAATCTTAACTATCGAATAAACATCAATGTGCAAACCAGATCAAGACTCCTAAGGAATTCAGGAGAGAGTATTACCACATGGGATCAGATAAAAATTCCAGGGACAAACGAAGGCAATGTGAACATTTTTTGCAAAGTTTGATGCTAAGTACTTATCTGATCTGCAAGATTCTCTTTGTTAAATAAAGTGTCTCAACAACTATGTTGTTCCTTATTTTTAAAGATGAGAGTACTGCTCGTAAATGTCAGAGCTAACTCTATCTTATATCTGACTTCAAAGAGTAAGGCCTTTCTACTATATAATACTGCACTGTCTACTACAGAACACACCCTGCCCAGCGGAGCAGGAAGCACTAGGGCTGAGGCTTGAAAGCCATACCATGGGGCTCTCAGATCCAATGTGCTTTGTAATTACTAAGTGGGAAACACAGTCTGTACTACTCAGTCATTATGGTTCCTGAAGATTACATAGTATAGGCATACTGAGTGGGAATTTACTAATTTATTCTAAATTTAATTCCCATGTTGATTCAAATGATAAGAGCTTCTGACAGCCGAGAGGTTCACAAAGAAATCACCCAATTTTCCCATTTAAGAAAATCAGCAAGGCTCATATTACAAAATTGTATTTTAGCTACTGCCAAACCACATTATTTGGCTATTTGTACTCATACAAGCAAGAAATGATGAGAACTTCTCAATGCAAACGAAAGGAAGCAATATTAAAGAAATGCAGCAATTCAGCGAAAAGGACTCCATTTTTGGCTTCTTCAGCAAATCCTTGCATTTCAGAAAAAAATCATGGGTGGATTTTTTTTTTTTTAAGCAAGATGATGCCAAAAGCAAAGTAGGAGTCTCTTGTTCCTCCCAAAGCTGAAGCCAAAACAAAAGCTTTGAAGGCCAAGAAGGCCGTGCTGAAAGACATCCACAACATCCCACTCCCCCACCCCTGCCAAGATATGTCACCTGCATCCCAAGAGTCCCAAGCACGTGAGTTCTGGAGGGTACTAGCTAAGTACCCTTGGGAGAAAGCCCCACCACTGCTGCCATCATCACTGGCCATGAAGAAGATAGAGTATACTCTACTCATTTATTGTGACTGTCAAGGCCAGGCAGCAGATCAGACAGGCAGCTGCAGCTAAGGGTCAATGTCCTGAGGAGGTTTGATGGAGAGAAGAAGCCACAGGTTAAAAGGTCCCTGACTGGGATGCTTTAAAGGTTACAGACACAAAGGAGAAAAGCTAAACTGAGTCTGTATGGCTGATTACAAAATACATACTTTTCCACAATGAAATGTAGGAAGAAGAGGAGGAAGAATACGAATGAGGAGAAGCAACAGCAGCGGTCACAAATTAGGAGTACGAAGTCTGTGTTTCTAGATAACATAACCTAGCAAATCTTCATTTAATTAAAAAAATCATTTACTTATTTATTTGGTACAGGGTCTCACTGCCCAGATCTTAGTGATAGTGATCCTCGTGTCTCAACTCTCTAGTGCAGGGATTACAGAGGCATGCACCACCACGCTTACTTTTAGTGGCTGGCACAGGGTGCTCAGGGCTCCAGGGCCAGCACAGCATGTGGTATCAGGGATAGATGCCAGGCAAGTGCTTAGGCCAGTGAGCTTACCTCCCCAGCTCCAACCTATCAAGTCCTCCCTGGCTTTGCTATGCCAGTTTGCCTTGAGAGCCAGAAGGGAGATTAACAGAGTTAGCCAGATCCCATCTCCTTATTATAGTGATAAAAAAAAGTCTTATCTCTAAGAACTTGATAAAGTTTCCTCAGAAGCTCATGAAGCAGGGTGTGGTGCACACACCTGCAATCCCAGCATTTGGAAGGCTGAGGCAGGAGGATGACTGTTAGTTTGGGATCAGCCTAGGGTAGAAAGTGAGCTCAAGACCAGCCTGAACTGCAAGGCAAAACCGGGTTAAAACAAACAAACAAACAAACAAACAAACAAACAAACAAACAGACAAAAAACACCTCACGGAATTCTGTGAAGCATGTGAAAGTCCCTTAAAACGTTTGGTTCTTCTCCTGACTTGTGCTTTCTATGGTTAAGAACATAGGCAAAACAATGTGAAAGTGTATTCTCTTCAAACTAAAAACTTTTACATGCTGATAAAACAATGTAATTCTTAATCTCTCTCTCTCTCTTTCTCTCTCTCTCGCCCCTCCCTCCCTCCCTCCCTCCCTCCCCCTTTACACTCTCTAGCTTTCCCTGCTTATTTGGTTTGTTGCTTGCTTGTTTTCCACTGCTGGGGATTAAATACGTGGCATTCTACCATGAAACCTTATCTCTAGGCTGAACTGCAACTTGTTATTTTCTTGCCTCTGCCTCCTAGATAGGTGAGTCTACGAGTATGCGCCACCTTGCTCATCCAAGTGTGGTTGTGTTTTACTCAAACAGCTTGGCTAAGATGTGAGAAGGTTGACATCCTTCAGTGCTAAATATGGGGAGGGCATCATCCCTTCGAAATGCAAATAATACCATTAAAACTAGCCTTTGGCCAAGAAATTTAGCTCTTAGGAACTCATCCTAAGATGATCATTGAATGTCACAAAAATAACATACATGGAGCCATTATTATAATGAAAAGATGCAAATAATTTAAATGTCGATTTATATATGGACACAGTTAAGCTTTGTTTCATGATAGAGCTAAGGAGATAGCTCAGGGGACTAAGTGCCTGCTTTGGCAAGCAGGATCAAACCCTGGTCCCATGTGCTTTGCCAACCCTGCCCCTAGGGAGTGCTGAGCTAGCAACAGAGTCTGGGCATGGTGGTGCACTGGGGAAGCCAAACACAGGAGGATCACTATGAGCTCGAGCTACATAGTGAGACCCTGTACCAAATACATAAAATGAAAAAAAAAAAAGGAAAGAAATTAAAAAACAATTGTTTCATGATGATAGCTTACTATACAATCACCAAAAATTATTATGGGGATATGAAGTAGAAAAACACACAGGATTGATTGTAAATTTGATATATTGATATCCATAGCTGCTATATGCAGTTATATTTTTGTGTTGTTGTAAATACAGGTAAATTTCATTATGACTAGAGAAAAAAAATGGACTGATTGGGTAAGTCCCAACTGAAGACTGAAGAAGAATTGTAACCATGCAATTATATTTGTGCTGGATTATGATAAACTAGGAATAACCTGATTTTCTCATAATTATTTAACACAGTAGTTTGGTGCCTGTTAATTAAGAGCATGTATTTTTATCTTCCATTTAATTATTCAGTTGTGATGCTGGGAATGGACCCAGGGCTTTTGCACTGAATTACACCCTCATTCCTTGGAAGTGTTTCTTTTGAGAGAGGGTCTTGCTAAGTTGCTCAGGATGGGCTTGGATATGGGGTCCTCTTGCCTCATTTCCCAGAACACTGAGATTACAGGTGTGTGCTGCCTTGCTCAACTTTTTTCTTCTTTAGAAAACAATGTTTTTACTTTTATGTGCACCTGCTTCCTTGTACTTGGCTTTTTTTCCCTTTGAAAACTGGAGGAAGTAGGCTTTCCAAAAGACTCACTTAAATGGACACTTCAGATTTGTACCAGGTTAAATGAACTGTCTCAAACAAATATTGAAAGCAACTTTAAAGGATGAAACAAAACCTAACTTAGTATTAAAGAAAGGACTCAAAATATAGAAATAAAAGAGAATATATATATATGTATATATACACACACATATATATATATATATATATATATATATATATTTGTTTATGTATACATACTACTTCATCAATTCCAAGATAGACATTTTTGCACATTTTAACATCTCTGAAATTGGAACGCATGTCAAAATCAGTGACATGTTAATTTATTAGTGTGTGTGTTCCTAGTGGTGCAGAGAATAATGTTGTATCCGTCAAGGGATGGCACCCTCAGTTAGGTGGAATCTAGTTTTACACTATAGCAGTTAATTCTTCTGATGGTTAGGGGAAGGGCAAAAAAATCAAGCCGCGGCTGATTTCAGCTGTCTCTTTCACAGAAGAAAGTGAAAGAAGCTACTGCTGTTTCCTCCAGGAACAGTAACTATTCCCATCACACTTTTTCTCTAAGCCAGTTTCCATAAACACACACATACCCACACTCTGACAATACAGCCATCTAAATACGTCTATTGAAAACATAACCTGGGCTGGAGATTTAGCTCAGCTGACTAAGCGATTGCTTAGGTAAGTGCAGGGTCTAGGTTCAAGCCCTGTCACTGCATGCTGTGCTGGCCCCTCCCTGGGCATGCAAAGCCATTGATGGAGCCTGGGCATGGTGGTGCATGCCTATAATCCCAGCACTAGGGAAGGCACAAATCAAGAGGATTAGTATGAGTTCAAGCTGTGTTGTGAGGTCCTGTACAAACAAACTAAAAACCTAATATATATACACACATATATATATATATATATATATGTATATATATGTCCTAATATTCTAATATTCTAATATTCTGATTGGAGCCAAGGGTAGCTTTTAGTGCTTTGAAATTCATCTTCTACTCTTTATGGTAATATTTAAATGGCATAAACTTCTCATCAATAATGTAAAAAAAATTGTATTGTAGCTATATAGCAACTTTTTTTTCCAACACATGGTCTGATTTTCTAATATAGTAAATGTTGAAAATGGCAATAATTTCTATAAAATATCTACAAGGACACTGCAGGCTTATATACATCAGGACTTAGACATTTCTCATTTTATTCACTGACTTCATTAATTTGTGGTATTGGGGATTAACCCCAGAGCCTCACCCTGAGTTACAGCTAGAGGCATTTCCTGAGAGAGCAGTTTTCTACATTTTATCCTGTTCTGTCTTTTATCCCTTCTTTTCACAAAAAATTCTCAAAACAGTTCATTCCATATCTGTCAGCCAAGTATGGCAAAGATGTGCTCGCCTGCTGTTTCTCCTTCATGTACTATGATGTCCGCATGATCCCAGGTTTCTGTGCTGAAGTCCTAATTCTCAAGGAAATGGCATTAAAAGATGCAGCTTTTGGGCGTGGCTGGATCACGAAGGTGAATCCCCTCTTTATAAACAGGATTAGTGCCCTTACACCCAGCAAGAAGGCAGCCTCTATGAGCCAGAACCCCAGGCGCTGATGGTCTTAGGCTTCCCAGCCTCTAAAAACATCAGAGGTAATCTTATTTTTCATTTGTTGCCAACTTTATTTTATTTTGGCCTAGTATCCTGTATGAAAAGGGACAAAACACTGTATTGAGAAATGGGGGTGTTGTGTGATAACGGCTTTGATAGAGGCTGAAAGTGCTTGAACGTTTTCTGTGTTAGAAGACTGTATTGCCATTAATTCTGATTCTAGAGTCTTCTTTATCAAGTGGGGCCCAAACACTGAAAGCAGATAAGTAGATCAATGTGAGTATGTCCAGGGAAGCCAAAGACACCCTAAATAAATCTTGCTCTGCCCCTCCCCCTTCTGTACATGCACATTCTCATCAATGAGCACTGCTTAGAAACTCACACTACCCATAAAAGTTTAATCTACCCTACAGACTTGAAGCCCCAACAATACACGTTGTGTTCTATATTGTGTCCACATTGTCTATTGGGGAGGGGGTATGTGGTACAAGAGTGTAAACAGACTAGAGTACTGGCTCCCTCAATAAAAGGAAACCACAAGCTACAGAGCCTCTTTCCTTTTAATTAATTTTCTCAGAACCCATTAGGGAATATAATAACAGAGTTCAAATTTTGAACAAGTATTGTTTGTTTATTAATATAGTATGCAGCTTTTATAGATTACTAAGAATCTTCAAAGACCTTAAAATTTTAAATTGTTCAAGCAAATAACTACATTTGGTAAGTATGGTAGAAAATGCATACTCTGTTTTTTATCCATAAGCTCAGAAATGTCTGAAGTTAGGTCTCCACAATTACCCTGTCCCATGTTCTAGGTCTTCAAACTCTTTGCCATTGTCTTTTCCTTGGAATGTCTTTTCTATGCTCTTCTTTTTATCCTTTCACCTTAATCCAAGAGAAGAAAGCTCTTTGACACTATCTCTTGTTTTCAGCAAGATGTGGTCAAAACAAGGACTCTCCAAGACCATCTTACAATCTGTGAGGGAAGTCCTTATTCCAAGGAACAGCACATCTGAGGTTGGTCTGTGGCTGCCACCCATGCAGCTGGCTACAGTTGACTGCAGGTCAAGTAGGGCCTTTAGGGCCTCAATGTACAAGTCAGGGGAGGTTAGTGGGTTCCCACTTTAAGAGGATGTTGGCCGCTCCCTCCAGTGGAACTTTTACCTGAGTGCTTTGCATTGCAGGGATTACAGGTTCTTATATCAGGCATCCATAAAGCTAATAATTTAGATTCCAGTTCTCATTCTTATTCAGTCTTTCTCCACATAAGCATGCAGACACAGTGGCAGAAAAATAGATATAGAGAAAAGATAAGGACACAGATATGGACATGGAGACACAAAGGCACATTGTCTGACAGACTCCTAAAAGTGGTGGGGGGTAAATTCCTAATACATCTGGTATCTTTCCTAATTTTATCAATGTCAGACAAAATACCTGCACATTATTAGGAGCTGGTGAATAACAGAAAGAATATATTCTTCTCATGCCATGTGTAAGGTTATAACCTGTCTGTCAAAATACATTTCTTTGCTAAAAATGTGTCATTCTATAACCCACTCTCTTGAAATGTGAACTAGATGAAGGGAATGTTTTTGTTTGGACTATTCAAGTCTCCAGATGTTTATTTTTTCATTTCTGAATGCAAAGACACTTTAGCAGGGCTTTTAAAGTAGTGAACAGTCTTGCTCATAAAGAGAGTATAAGAGTAGCAAAGACAGGAGAAGATGATAAAGGAGTCTGAAAGTTAAAAGTGACCATTATTTATTGACCACTTAATATGTACAGACAGCACAGATGTGCATTTAACCAATATTGGTTTGATTTCTCATCATGATCTTGTGGGACTACCATTACCATTTTCTTTTTATAAGGGAAAACAAAACAAATTAAAAAAAAAAAAACACTATGAGTGATTTGGGTGTGGTGGTACATGCCTGAAGTTCCAGCTACTACAGAAACCCTAGGCAGTTTGAGGTCATCCTTGACAATGTGGCAAGACCTTGCCTTAGAATAAACTTTTTAAACAATCTAAGGAGCATGCTTTGTGGTAGAGCACTTGCTAAGCATGTATGAGGCCCTGGCTTTACTCACTAGCACTACAAAATGGGGAGAGAAGAGGGGAAGGAGAGGGAAAATAGAGGGGAGGGGAAGGAAATGAGAAGACCAGAATATAGGTCACACGGCTAGCACAGGCAGGAGCTGGATTCTGACCCAAGCGCCTCACTCCAAAGCTCATGCGCCTCATTGCCACACTGTGTAACACTCACTCAAGATGTACATATATTTCACATGAAAATAATTTCACAGTACAAGGGGGTACTAAAAAACTACAGCCAAAGGTGGTAAAACCCTGTCTGCTTATTCTGAAAGATGATGGAGCTGGGGGGTAGCACACTCCTAGACAAGATGATGACATATAAATTTTCTTTAGGTTTCATTTTTTGTACCAAGGTAAACCAAAGTGTCTTCACTTACCAAATGTAGCAGTTCCTGCATTTCAGTGCTTACCTGGGAAGCCCTACCACACAGTCTTATTAGAAACAAAGAATTTTTAAATGAACTGTATTTCCTACTGTAGGAAGGCTGATTGTTTCTGGCTAGTACTCATTTGAACCTGATTAAATTGCTCTGATGAACTTCAGAGTTGAGACTGCCCTTGAGCCGAACATCTATCTGATCTTTAATTCTACTATCCACTCATTTCTTGCAGAGCTCACAATTCTCTAAGTCCCACTGGAGCAGCCTCATTCAAGTTCTGCATCGATATGTTCAGGGCTGAATTCATTTCTGCAGGGAGTCCAGTACATTTGAACTTTCCAAAATCATTTGGCCCCCATTACTGGTAAGCACTGCTCTTAAATAGGTTGTAACTCCAGCTAATAGGCTCCATAATCATAGCTGAATCGAACAAAGGGGTCCAGGAGAGAGTGCCATCAGTCATTTTTATTCCCATCAAGTAAGCTGCAAAAGGCAGAAACTTTCCGATTTCAGAATCTCATGGTCTCAGTTTGAGCTTCAAGGTTTATTAAAAGGTGCTGGAAGGGGGAAGGAAGAGGCTTACTCAAAGGTGTGCAAAAATTTAAGACTCATATTAAAGACAGTGTTAAAATTATGATTCAAGATGGCAGAAAATTAAGTAAATTCTAATGAAATTATTGCACTTAAACTGCTGCAAGTTAAGAGTACTTAATATACCTGACTATTTAACAGTATGGGTCAGAAATGTAGAAATGATTTTTTTACTTGACATTTTTTATTGGTCTTCCTGAGAACTAATCTGAGTAGCCAATAAATTAGAATACCAACCAACAACAAGAACTCTTGGATGCTTTTCAGTAGTTCTATGGAATTACTGGGACTTCCTATAATGACAATTATACATTCATAATCAGTCATATACAAGAATAGGTACAGTGATATTTAAGCAGTTTATCAGTAAATTCTCATTTAAAGTAGCCACCACAAGACACATACTATGACTCCTTCTATGTACAAATATCACTGGAAGGTTATTTGCTGTACTTGGTAAAATCAAGTTGGTCTAAATTCAGTAAAATACTGATGTAGTTTTGCTTGAGGAAAATAGAATAAAATGAAACTACTCATAAAGGTCTGTACCATACACAAGTACACATCCTGCCCAAAAGTGCACTGAAATAAACTGCATCAGATTAAAGGGAAACTTGGCTGATGGCGACAATGAGATGCCTCCAAATGCTTATTATTTCTAATAAAGTACAGACTGATAAAATCAAAACATCTTATGGAATCTAAATCTTCTCAAAGCATTCTAACTTGATAGTTCTTAGTTGTCTCTGACAGATATTTAGATTTGCAATGTAATTCTTGACACTGCTACTTATATATCTCTCTACCACATAGTTTGGGCTCAGGATTTCTGCCTTGCATGCTCTGCTTTGCAAATAATCTTTTTTTTTTAATCTACGCACTTTAAGACATAATTTAGGAAGTGGCTGTGTGTCTCTTTCTCTCACAATAAAAGCTCCCCTACAATATGGTCTTCAATGAAGTCCCCTCATATGCCTCAGCCAATTAGATGGTCATGGCACCACAAAAGGGGTAGAAAGGGACAGCTGAAAGGATTCTTACAAGTTACATTTCTTTAATTGCCACATACCTGAAAGCAGCCATACTGAGCAGTCAAAATCATGATGAAAATCTAAAATTTTTAAATCTTTTTTAGCCCTGGAGCCCCCAGCATTAATCACTGCCTGGCCAGGTTTCTGTGGAGAAGTCCCTTCCTGATCCCACTTCTTCTTAATCTTTGTATTTCAAACTTCTGACTGCTTCTCAGTACCATTGCCTTCTTCCTATTAGGTGAGAATATCTCATGGAAGGTTCTGTCTTACTCAGCATCATCATAATCTTACTCATCTTAGAGGTTTGATTAACACTCTACAGAGATAGCCAATCGAGGCCACAACTTTAGCTTTGTTCTCCTGCCTAGCAAGTAGCTGACTGGAAAAATCCTTTCTAAAAGTCTTTACAACTCTAACCACAACAGGCACAAAGTTTCAATATGGCCTACAGTAGGTCAACCAATGACCTCAGTGTACCTCTCCAGGTCATGGGAGCAAACTAAAGAAGGGTCATGGTGAAAGTACAGGTCTCTCTCTTATCTTGCTGTCCCTTTTGCATGATGAGGCATCTTTTCATCCTTTGCCTCCTGGGCTAGTGCAGTCCTACAAGACTCCTAAGGAGCCAATTACCAAAGTCTTTAGTCTGTCTGATAAACTCTTTTTTTTCTTTGAGACTAAGGCCCATCATTTGTCTTTTCTTATGACACATATTATTGAAGGCTTTTATAATAGTAGTTCTGGGGATTTTCCTCGTCAATCTACACATAAAGAAAATCAGCAAGACACATACATTCTACTCATTATTTTGACCAGGTAGTGCTTATAAAATTGAATGCAACAATCACAAATTCACTGAAAAAGCAGAAACAGATCAATATCTACTAAACTGAGAAATGTATAAAATTTTGTATTATCCATACAAGGACAAAGAAATTCTATTACAAAGGAGTGTAAAATATAAACACAACTTAAATGAGATTATAGTTATTTCATGAAATGTGTTTCATAAATTTACATATTTTTTCCTATTTTATAGAAATACATTTTATGGAAATCTCTTTGAATACTTTATATGCATATTTTTAAAATTCAGGGGCCAGAAAGATAGCTCAGCAGTTAAAGTGTCTGTTTAGGCAAGCTTAGGCAACTGCAGGGACTATGGTTCGATCCCCAGTATCACATGCTGCACCAGCCCCATCCCAAGGGCAGGCTGAGCCAGTCATAAAGGAAAGAAAGAAAGAAAGAAAGAAAGAAAGAAAGAAAGAAAGAAAGAAAGAAAGAAAGAAAGAAAGAAAGAAAGAAAGAGAGGAAAATAAAATAAAATAAAAGAAAAGAAAAGAAAAGAAAAGAAAAGAAAAGAAAAGAGAGTTAGTTTTTGGGGCTGGGGAGATAGCTCCGAGGCACAAGTGCCTTGCTGTCAAGTGCAAGGTCGTGAGTTTGAGTCCTGGTCCCATAAAAAATTAAATAAAAAAAAATACAGAGCCATTTGTATCTTTAATCTTTTTTATTTTTAATTTTCTTTTTTTTGTATTTTAGGGAAGGGTCTACAGGGTGTTCAGGGTCTCACTACTAGATTGGATTTGTAGTGATCCACCTTTTTACAGCCACCCAAGAGCTGGGATTACAGGTGCCCGCCACCATGCCCAGTCTCAATTGCTACCTCAACACGACCTGGGGGAGGGGCTGGCATGGCAGGCCTGGAGATCAAATCTCTGGCCCCTGCGTCTGCTTGCAGGCATTTTAATCCGCTGAGCAATTTGGCCGGCCCTATGTATTTTTACTCTTTAGGAACTATGAGATAGCAGATACACATGATTCAAAAAATAAAAGAGAAAAGTAAAATGAAGGGAAAGACATAATATTCAAAGCATGCATAGAGCAAGTGTAAAACTGACACTGAGGTCTACCTACACATTAGCTATAGAGATGGGAGAAGACAGAGACATCCTCTGATGCCTGGAAATTTTCTCAGATAATAAAAGCACACATTCACACGTGTGTTTTGTTATGATAAAATTTACTTTTTAAAAAAAGCATTTTAAAGCATATAAACATAGGATTTATGCATATCCATGTTGCTATTCAACCATCATCACTGACATTCTTCTACATAACGTCTTCAGTGCTCCAAAATGAAATTCTGTTCTCACTAAAGGTGAACTATCCCACCGCAGCTGGAAACTTTCTATGAGTCTGTTCTAGGTATCACATATAAGTGCAATCTCACATTAATTTTCCTTTTGTGCATGTATTATTTCCATTACCATAATATTTTTAAGGTTTATTAGCTCTTTATGCATTATATGTCAGAATCCCCCTTTTTTAGGGGTAAATAATTGATTCTGTTGTATAGATATAAGACATGTTTATCCATTCGGCAGTTGACATTTGGACTATTTGCACTTTGTGGCTATTATGAATAATGCTATTTTATTTATCTATTTTTTAACCTTTAACTTATTTATTTGGTGCAGGGTTTGCTACACAGCTTGGACTCACAGTGGTCCTTCTGTCTCAGTCTCCCCAGCATTGGGATTATAGGCATGTAGCACCACACCTGGTTTTGGTGGCTCCCACAGCGCATCTGGGGTTCCCAGGCCAGCACAGCATGTAGTACCAGGGATCTAACCCAGGTCCTGGCACTTGCCAGACAGGTGTGTCGACTGCTGAGTTATCTCCCCAGTCCAATAATGCTATATTGAATACTAGTGTACAAGTATCTTCTCAATTCCCTGCTTTCAATTCTGGTTGCATACTCAGAAATGTAATTGTTGATTGCATGCTCACTCTCTCTGTCTCTATCTCTCTGTCTCTGTCTCTCTGTCTCTGTCTCTCTGTCTCTCTGTCTCTGTCTCTCTGTCTCTGTCTCTCCATCTGTCTCTCTCTCTCTCTCTCTCTGTCTCTTTCTCTTTCTGTCTCTCTCTTGCTTGCAACCACTATGACATTCACACAAAAATAAACTTGGACTTTGAGACAGTTTTTTTTTTTTGTTGTTGTTGTTTTTTGGTACAGGGTCTCACTATGCAGTTTAGACTCAGAGTGATCCTCCCGTTTTCAGCCTCCTCAGCAGCTGGGACTACAGGCATGCACCCCCACGCCCAGACGCCATTGCTGGCTCAGTGTGTCCCAGAGATGGGGCCAGCATGGCATGTGGTATTGGAGATCAAACCCCAGTCCCTACACTTGCCTAAACAGGTGCTTAATCTGCTGAGCTATCTTGCCAGCTATTTTGAGACACTCTTGAGTTCTCCATGGCATTATCTATGAAGTCAGCCATGGATTAGATCAGAAGTCCCTTCGGTCACATTCTGCTTATAAGGTTCAGAGCTGTAAAACTATGGCAGATATAAAGCTTGAGCATATCAATCTACTCTCTCCTCCACAATAACAAAGAAAATCTCAAAAAGAAGATTTTGAAGGACAAATAGAAATCTTTTTAAGGGAGGGAAAGAAAACAGGAAGTTTTAGAGGGAAAAATAAAGTCAGGCATAGTGACACACACCTGTAATCCCAAGTACTCTGGAAAGCTGAGGCAGGAAGATCACAAATTCAAACCTAGCCTGTGTAACTTAATGACCCAGGAAAACTCTGCGGAAGGGAGTGAGGGAGGGAGGGAGGAAGGAAGGAGTGAAAAAGGAGAGGCCTGGTGATATAGTTCAGTATAAAAGTCCTGGTTGCAATCCCCTGTATTCCAAATTAAAATAAAAGCAACACAGCCCAGGCTTGTCTAACCTACCACCCTTCCTTTTAATTTTGCAATAAAATGTACTTTTTTTTTTTTTTTTTTTTTTTTTTTTTTTTTGTCTTTTTGAGACAGGGTCTCGCTATGCAGTTGAGGCTGGCCATGAGCTCACTTTTGTAGCCCAGGCTGGTCTCGAACTAGCACCAATCCTCCTGCCTCAGCCTCCCGAGTGCTGGGATTACAGGCGTGAGCCACCACACCCGGCTCAATAAAATGTACTTTAAAAGCAAGTGTTCTTCTGTATATTGGTATATATCTAATATGTGGCCCAAGACGGTTCCTCTTCACTCACTGTGGCCCAGTCGAGCTGAGCCAAAAGACTCACCGAGAGTGCAAAGCAAAAGGCTGGAAGTGCAGCCAAGTGTTCAGGGGCAGTGGAAATCCAGACCACATGACCCAACAAAGAGCGATCTTTAAGTAACAACGCAATTTGGGTTCCTAAAGAAAGTTGTCCCATTATTATTTATGTCTTTATTTTTTAACCTGTATTATCATCATTTTACCCACTTTACCTGCTTCTAAAACTTCCCTAAGCCTTCATAATTTGTATGTAGGTAGAGACATAGAAAAACATCCCGAAAATACTCTTACACAAATAGCTTATCAAATAACATAATTTTCAAAAGCTATCAAGCGATAGTAACCAGTGACTACACTTGATACTTCTACTAAAGGTTTAATTCTGCCTCCATTTTTTGGTTACCGAAATGAATAGAGCTCGTGAGGAAATAATTTTGAGGTATAAAATTTAGGTAGAATGATAAAGAAAATAATAATAACCTATGGGTAATATTATATTAATTTTTGGGATGTCTTTATGATACTCAGGACTAAACTCAGGGCCTCATGTATGCTAGGTGATTGCTCTACCACTAGGCTGTATCCTTAGACTCTAAAAACATTTTTTCATAAAGTTAGCCAGGCTAATCTCAAACTAATGATTCTCTAGCCTTCAGCCTCCCAAGTAGCTCAGATCACTGGCATGGCTATCATGCTGGTTCCAACGGTACTTCTTTAGAAATTGTACTATGGACTTACATTAAAATAAATCAAGACAGATTTTAGAATCAAACATGTTGCATTACAAGTCAGACATAAAGTATAAATACTCAGAAATTCTGAGAAAATCAGAAGTCACAGAAAGCAGAATTAACTTCAGAGAATAAAAATGAACAGGTAGTTTCTCAGTGCCTTTACTGCCCTTCATAACTTACTGTCTTTTTGGAGGCATTCTCTTTAACTATGAATAGTATCCCATTTTCCAGGGAGATCAACATTCTTTCAGAATTCAAGAAAAAATGTAGGTTGTGGTGACAAATAAGTATAAACTCAGCATTCTGGGAGGCTGAGGTAGGAGAATTCAAGATTTTGAGCCCAGCCTGGGCAATTTAGAGAAGGCTTATACAAAATAAAGAACAAATAGAGCTGAAAGTATAGTTCACTGCAGAGACCTTAGCTTCGATGTCCAGTACCAGGAGGGCTGGGATTCAAGAAACGCCGTCATTTGTCAGTACAACCATAGCTGGTATACGAAAGTGAAAGCTATTTTGTCAGGTTTTAAAGTCATTCGGTTTGTAAGAGATTAAGAAATAAAGAGCCAGAAACTCAATACCCAAGTGTAATTTCACTCTATCATTTTTAAACTGTAGGAGACTGGTTTGTGGTAGGCTAGTGGTACACACTAGAAAAATGCATTTTCAAAAATACTGCAAAAAAAGCAATGATGGGGCTTCAGAGGCTCCATATGACATACCCTGCAAGGAATTACACATTCCTTCTGATACTTTCATCTAAATGTTTATTGAACAAGCTCCAGCTTTCAACCACATTATTTTGATTAATGCATGAATAGGCTCAAGAATTACAAAAAAGAAATCTAAGGTGATTGTGCGTTAAAATAAATAAAAGGATGACTCCTGGATTATAGTCACTACATTTTATCACTAAAATGCTTCCTTTTCCTTTTTCTTAAAATTTATCAGCAACATACTCTTGGCTTCAGTTTTGAAGTAATGATATAAAATTCATTTTAACTCTTTTTCAAGCCTGGCTCTTTCATACATAACATCAGACTTGTCATATCTGAGGAATTATTAAAATAAGACAGAGCCTGCGATTGCTGAGCAGAAAAACCTCTTTGAGCCAGCATCCTCAGGAGAGACGTGTGCTCAATCTCATTAGTTGGTGCTGAGACGCGTCCTAGTCTCCAGGTTCAAGGTGATGGAAGATTAGGGCACTGGGCCTTCTCTCATTTTGTATGCAGCACACATCCTTCCCTGCCTGTGAACACGAAATTACATTGAACCTGGGGAGTCTAACTCCATTAATTTTAAATGGAAGATTAATTTAACAATATGCGGCAGATATTTGTTACAGACCTATCATGTAAAAGTGACGGTTAGCAATAAATTGTAGTGACTCATACTGGCCAGTGGCCCTGGCTCAAATAAATCAGGAGGCATTTACACATAATTGCTGTTTTTAAAGACAGGGATATGGGTGATGTGTTTCTTTGATGAAAGCTTGTACAACCCCATTCAAAGAAACAGCAGCTGATATTAAAGCGACAGTGCTGTTCTGGAGAGAGATGTTTTTGATTAGTATTTCTGGTATAATCATTTAGGAATAACAAATACCGTGCTGATGTATAGTCATCATTTTTTTAACAACCTGCATAATACTTCTAATGCATGAAATTGTCATGGTACCCTTATCCATTTTTAAATAGTAATTACAATAATACCACCCTTGAAGTAACAATTTGCAGGAAATGAAGATGAAAAGGCAGAGAGCGGTAAAAAGATATTATTGATAAGGACAAGCAATTCTACCATTTTTTAAATAATTAAAATATTATATAAATAACATATAAAGAGTTTTAAGATGGAGAGCCAAAGGATGATACTGTTTTGGTTTTGTTTTAATGCCATTTTATGAAGCTTTCTTGACCTTTTCTTTTTTAAAAAAGAAAAGAAATTCTCATCTTCTTCAAGTGAGATAACAGAAAGACACAGAGTGCCCTGAATACTTAACTGCCCAAGATAAGTGATACAAGAGAGGCGGAGGACACCAGAAGCTTGCAGCTCTTGTCAGGAGTGGAACCTGCCCCTGCCCTCTCACTGAAGAGTGCGGAGGATGTTACTCTAATCTCTTCTCTCCAAGCGCCAAGCTTGCCAGCACTTGGAGGAAGGACGCTCAAGGGCTTCTGCCTTCAGTCAAGCCCAATGTGACAGCAGCTTTGCTCCTGTGGCTTGGAACAAGGGTAGGGAAAGGGTTGTGTGTGCTCTCCATGTCCTCAAGGGGTTGCTGGGAAGTCAGCTCAAAAACCTGCATCTCAGAAGCACAGCTCACTCTAGTGCTATTAGAAGCAGGATGGGGCAGCTACCACTTAAGTCAGCTACCCTTTTCAAACCTCACCCCTTCAAGCTACCTTTCCACAACCTAGAGTGTGCTGGTAAATCATATCAGATCACATTCCTGTCACAAATTTTTCCAATGCTGTAGACTACCTCAAGGGGTAAATCCAAGCTCCTCTGTACCATTATCAGAGTCTTCAAGTCATTAAATCTCCACACTGAAATGTTCAGCTGGTTGGCCTGAGCACCACCACAGCAACTTTCCCACATGATATTGCCTTTGCTTGGGATGTTCTTCTCTTCCCATCTGATAAAGTTCTACTCAGCCTTCAAAATACAACACTAATACCACATACACTCTCTGTGAAGTAGTCAACAGATAATTTTTTTTTTTTTTTTGCTGTTCCTGTGGTTATCTGGGATGATAAATCTGCTTTGTATATTTTTCCTAGGTAACTCAATGAATATAACACAAAAGACAATTTTACTGTGACAGAAAATAGAAAAAAACACAGGATGAAATGGCACGGAGATTTGGAGGGCAGCTTTATTACAGCAGCAGGACTGACTGGGATCTCCTTCCAAGAGTCAGAGCCCTGTCTGGTGGGGTTTGGGACTTACATAGGAAGAGAGCAAGCAGGAAGGCACAAAGAAAGATTGGGCACACTATGACTGAAAGGCTGAGAGATAGGAGTTGTTAAGGGAGTCTATACATATCAAGTTACACAGCCATCAATTACACAAGCATAGCTTACACAAGGGAAGAAATGTCCTGTTTCTTTTACATTGTAAGGCCATGAGTTACACAAAGGCAGTGAAGAGAAGGGCTGTATCCCCCCGTCCAGTACTGGGCATCAATCTCCTGACCTCATACTTTCTAGGCAGCTACTTTAATTGCTGAGCTATACTGCCAATGCAGCTTAAGCTATTCAAAGGTAAAAGAGGTGGGCTTGTCATACTTGCTTGCTTGGTCTTGCTTGGCATTCTTGGCATAATTTTATTTAAAGTTTTACTTTTCCCTTCATTTTTCCCTCTTTATTGTTAACGAGAAAAGTCATTTTCAAAGATATGGGTATTTAGGGTTGTGTAGGAAGGATCTGATCTGAGAGTCATCTGAAGGCTGATGCTGTTTTTTGGAATGAAAGAGGTGAGCTAATTTTATTTTATTTCATTTATTTATTTATTTATTTTTTGTCTTTTTGAGACAGGGTCTCGCTATGCAGTTGAGGCTGGCCTTGAGCTCACTTTTGTAGCCCAGGCTGGTCTCGAACTCGCACGGATCCTCCTGCCTCAGCCTCCCGAGTGCTGGGATTACAGGCGTGCGTCACCACGCCCAGCTGAGGTGAGCTAATTTAATAAGCAAGGATCTATAGGAATATGAGAAGGTGGCCAGTTATGGGTCCCAAAAAGAGCTCCCAGCAATGGATCCACCAGTAGGAACCTGTCTGAGGCCCACTGGTTTATTCATTCCTGAGAACTTTTGTGGCTAGGGAATCAATTCATACTGTAGTGTATCCAGGACTCCCTGAGTTGCTGCAAATTTATCTTCTATTTGGGTACCCAGCGTAAGTACTACTGTTGGCTCAAGTCCAAGGAAGTGGTATCGAGGGTTAGACTCCCTGTTACTGCTGTGCTGGCTGAAATTGGAGGTACTACTAGATTGCTTCTGGGATGATGCTAGTAGGCATATGTGGGGCCCTGTTGACCTGAGTGGACAGAAGATTCAGGTATGAAGTAGGTGAATGTATAGGAGTCATTTTAAAGCCTGAAAAGACCCAGTGTACCCCATCAAAACAAATGGTAAAAGTTTCATGAGGAGCCATCAAGGAGCTTGAGGTAGCTATCAGAACATCTATACAGACAGCTGAGATATTTAGTTTTGCAGAGGAACCCAGGAAGCAGGCAGCATTTTTCCATACTTCTATTGGGTGGGGCTGAAGTAGGCAAGTGGGGACAGAAGTTGAGCTAAGGTTGGTACCCTTGAGAGTCAAACCCAAAGTACAGTATGACAGGGCAGTGAGGGGTGCATAGCCAACAGTCATTCCCAATTTAGGATCTGCTGCCTGGAGGACATGATGGACAAACTAAGCGCAATGCAGCAGGCATTATGGACAGGTACAGGAGCCAATGAGAACAATAGTAGTTTCAAGGTAGGGGTTCTGATGTGGGGTAGAGGAACTCAGACTTTTATAATTTTGATGACAGTAGATGGGTCAGATTCCCTCCATTTAACACCTTCATATCCTGCGAAATAGGTATGGGTATCCCAGTCTGGGTTGTTAGCTTGAACTGGGCATGCATCAAAATAAAGGCATATGTAAGACTGGGTGGGGACCCATCTGGTCTGGTTGTGAATCACTATACAGAACTTCAAAGGGATCTCAGTGAGACAGAGGTTGATGACTATGAAGGCATGGCTGATTGTAAGTCCCAGAGGTGAGTTCTTTGCCCATACTTCTGGGAATGTCTCTCAAAACTGATGTGGACACCATTCTTCTTGAAGTATAGGCAGAGTCAATATCTAGAACAATAAATCTGAGTGTGAGGGAAGCTGATTAGTTTGTAGCCAAAAAAAGGAAAGGCCACTCCCAATTTGGAGAGGAGATCATGCTCCAGGAGAGGTATAGGACAGTCGGACATATACAAGAATTTATGTTTGAAATAGTACCCACCAACCTGGCAGCAGCTTCTCCAACAGAATTTGTTTTCTGAGAGAATTCCTACGTCACCAATAACTTGGACTCATGGGCAGATCAAAGGAGCAATAGGTTGAGTAACAGCTGAGTGTTCAGCCCCAATGTCCACCATGAAAGTCACAGGTTTTCTTCCAATTCTGGCCAAGACAGTGGACTCCCAGGGGCTCAGGCTAATAGAACCTGGTCTATTCTATTTGCTGTAACCAAAGATAGAGAGGACCATGCAGGGGCGGTCCCAGACAACTGGGACCACCTACTCTACAGGTGGAGGGGACATTTATCCTTCCAGTGTCCAAACTGTGTGCAGTGAGCACACTGGTCAGCTGCTTGGACTTGAGCTCCACCACCACTTTTAGGTTGTGAAGCTGGTGGGGTCCCTTGTATCAGTTACTCCAGTGGGACTGGGCTTGGTGAGACATTGCAGGGATAGGCTTTTCTAACACTGAACCCAGGAGAACAGCTCTCTGCTGGGTTCTGTGATCTGTCTCATGTCACTGGCCTTTCTTTTTTGTCTCTCTGGGTTCAAAAACCTTTTCAATAATATGAAGTAACTGGGCACATTCATGCCAGCAAAACTGTTAACCTTTTGGATTTTTTTTTCTCATGTTGAAGGCTGGCTGTGCAATGACAGTAGCATTGACCATCTGCTGATTCTGAGGAACTTCTAGGTTAAAGGAAAGATAAGCCTAGTAGGTGCTACAGTCTCTCATAAAATTTGGATGTACCTGGGTTCTTGAATAGCCCTAGATAAGTTTAATGGCTTTTTGACCCCTCTTTGAGCACAGCAATGTGGGTTTTACGTTACTGATCTAAGGCCTCAAGGCCTTCTGCTGTGTTGCAATGCCAGTTTAGACACACACACTGGGCAGAACTGTGTTCAAACAAGAGTCTGGGTAAATTACAGTGGTGGAACTTTTTGTTTCATCCAGACTTGAGTTCCATCTAGAATGTGGCAGCATTGTTCAGTGTCAAGCAGTCAAAAGAAGCTGGTGACAGTCATCCCATGTTGGCAGGTGGGTCTGGAAATGGATGTAAGTAGATTAAGCAATACTTAGGGCTTTTGAGAGCAAGATGGGTTGTGGTGCTTCCTATTCAGGAGGTCAGTGGAACTGAATGGCTGATAATACATGAAAGGCAGCTGGTTGGGTGTACTTTGCTGGGCTCCAGGGTAGACATGAAGTAGCAGATAGAGATGAACTGGTGTTTTGAGCTGAGTGGTAGAACAGAGGTGATGAATGATAGGGCTATCAGTATTTCTGTTCATTTTGATAGCACCTGATAAAGAATCAATTTGGGATTCAGGGGCATTGCAGTGGCTGTTGTCAGTGGAGCTGTGGAGTTTGGGCTAGCAGGTGTCTGCAGTTCTGCAGTAGACGCAGACCTCTTGGCAAAGGAGGGCATTACAGGATAGAGACTTAGGTAGGCAGCATGAGTCTAGTAGAACCTGGATCGACTGATGGAGCTGAGGGGGCTGTGGGAGCAGGGAAAGACAGACAATGGCTTCTGAGATGCACTTGGTAGAGGTGACATCAGCTGTGCTATGAATGCTGGGAGAAGGAGGGGCAGCAGTGGCAGTTCTGCCTGTGGCAGGCTGCTGTGCTATGGAATCAGGGCATGTCAGCACACCTCCCACCTGCAACTTGTGGCTGTAGTCCTTGATTGGCTGTGGAGATGCTGAGGTTGGCTGGACAGCTTGGGGCCTATAAAATGTGTGGAGAGGACCAATTGCACTTGGGGTCCTCAGGTATGATGAGTAGTTTCTGTGGCTTAGGACAGGCCTGAGAGTGTCCTGGATAGCCGTGGGTATTCGTTTTGATGACCAGAATCATTTTTTTTTGTCATGCAGAACATAGACTTGAAACCAAAGCAGCATGCTTTGATACAGGTTAAGCCAGAAAAGATATCAAGGAATTGGTCAGGGCAGCCAGTCTTGGAGCCTGATACACCATTCTAGATTTGCCAGATGGTTTCAAAATTCCTTAAGGCAGTCAATTTGGACACAGGTCCAGCCAGTTGACTTCAGAGATGGCCTAGAGCCTTTGAGGTTTCATTCTTATTCTGTAGTCCTCAAGGAAGCCTCCTTTAAAGATTTCAGCACACAATCCAGGGTTGTGGTTCTACTCTTGCTTGCATATGTTCTGTCTCCCTATGGTATATACAATATGCCCTCGAACAGTTTCATGACAGATAAAGGATTTGTGTTTCTCAACTGAGGAACCAAATGTGTGTTGGCTTTGGCTGCTTCCCTTGTGGAGATAAAAGCCTATCTAGGCAATAGGCGAATGCATAAACCCTTCATCAAGTCAGTCGCCAGTATGTAAAAGTACTGACTCAAACCCCATTACAGAGGTTGAGTCGTGTCTTAGCCCCTCAAATACAACTACAGAACCACAGACATCTGATCCACTCAAGTTTTGTATCTTTGAGGTCCTAGAGGAGCCTTTTGTGGTGGAGCACGGATGGACCAGCCTGCTGCATTTGCTGTCCATTACAAACATTCACACAGTCTTTCCACAGGAGCTGACGTTAAACATCCCAACCCTCTTCCCTCATGGGTGGCATTAAGTGACAACTAATGAGAGGTGATCAGGATCTCCCTGCAGTCTGACTGATCAGGATTAACTGATAGACAGAATGACTGGATACTCTCCAGGGTATTGCTTTATCTGAGGACTCAATCCAACTGTGTTCTTTCCCCTCTTTTGGATCTAATTAGGCCTTTGACATTTAACTGAGGCTTCCCTTCCAGGCTTCTGAGGGGAGTCCAAGAAAGTTGGGATGGTACACCTCACCATGAGCAAGCTGGGAGAGGTCTTTACTTCAGCCATTAGGCCTTATCTGGTGATCTAAGCTGTTAACACAGTCTTCTCAGTTGGGAAACCAGGAAAAGTTACATAATACAGACCAAACATGGGAAGAAACAGTACCAAGAAGGTTGTGAAGCAGGTTTATTATATCAGTGGGCCTGACTGGGATCTCTCCCAAAGCGTCAGAGCCACATCTGGCCTGGTGGCATTTTAGGACTCTCATAGGAAGAACAAGAAGGAAGGTACAAAGGCACATTTGGCACATTGTGATTGGAGCATTTGGACATCCTGGCTTGCTAAGGGAATTTAAACTTTTCAAGTTACATTGCAAGGCCATCAGTTAAACAAGTATAGGTTACTCAAAAGAAGAAACATTCTATTACATTTGAATTTACACCATAAGGCCATCAGTTATATAGAGGCAATAGACAAGGGTTACATATCCAGTTATACAAAGGATTACACAAGTTATACAAGGAGTTACATCTCAAGTTATAGAAAGTTAGATAACAATATTCTGCTATCAAACTTCTTATATATATGCACTTGGTCTTGGTGAGAATTCTTGGTAGGCTTTTAGTTCAAATTTTAATTTCTCCTACAGTACCTGTTTCATTTCTATAACTGGCTTACCTTAAAGTAGATTTATAATAATACTTAACAGTACAGTTCCCATACTAAAGATAGGAGAGAAAGGACATGCCAGTATATTTCATATACTTTTATATCATGGAAATCAATTATGTTCTTCCTTTATAATTTCACGCATTCCTGTATATGAGTAAAGAAGAAACTATAGCAAATAGGAGGGCTTGACCAGTAAGAAGAGATCTGGGAAAGCCAAAAGATTTGGTTTGCTACCATAGGATGAAAAACAGGCGAGATAAAGAGCAAGTGGTAGAGAAGCAAAATCAGTGGCAATCTGTGTGCACTAATGCTTAGTATGTGCCAGGCACTATTCCAAGCACTTTACATGCATGAGTTCATTTAATCTTTTCTTGGAGCTATGATGAGATGACACTATCATTTTCACTGTGTAGGTTGGAAACTGAGGCACAGAGATGTTAAGTAATTGGCTCAGTTAAGACCTTTTAGAAAGCAGGTGACAGAACTGGAATTCCAGCCCAGGGAGCTGAACTTCAGATGCTCACAAATTCTAACAGGAGTCATGAGATCCTCTAGCTGCCCGCTTGTGCGGCAAGATCTCACTAGTGAAAGAAAAGCATTGAATAAGATAATAGGAACTGATGAAAATATCTGCTAAGATACTAGGAAATCCACAGAGCAAGAACACAAGGCATAGGCCTACCCTGCAGCATGGCACCATGGAACTGTGCAAGGTGACTCCTTGAGCCCAGGTGAGGAGTCAGGAACTGCGGAGAAGAAAGGCTTCCGAGAGGAGATGGTGAAGGTTCTTGTCCTAACATTTCTTGGCTGGAAGCAGATCCTGCATGTAACAAATCTAATGCCCCTGGACATTTACAGAATTAAGTATTTTAAAGAAGTTAACTCTCTCATACCTTTATACTCAGAGCAGTCTTCTGAGCTAAGCACTGTTATAGTAAAGGTAAATTTCACTTCAAGGGATTTAAAACACATCTTCAAGGAGCTAGTTGAAAAGAATAGTTCCATATAGTAATAATGGTGATACTAAGGTTATCTCGCACATTTTTTTGTACTTTTCTCTAAGGATTTTCAAGTATTAGAAAACACTAATCAACCAGTATATCTTGCCCCAAAATGCACACCACAATATTTGTTGTTGTTTACATAGATGATTGAGATAAAGAAGGGCTGAAAGTGAGTCTCTTCATGGTAGCCTAAGCCCAAACATCTCATCTCCTTTCCCTAGAAATACAATGGGAAAACATGAGTGAAACAGCACAACTATTTTACTTATAATTCTTTATGTTGAAGAAAAAAAAAAAAGCCTTGGTAAACTCCATATATGAACGAAGTAGATCAGAATTACATAAGACAGACAACAAACTATTGTAGCTATATAAGAAAGAATCACAAACTATGGACTACATTCTCAAAGATAGGCTGATACTTGGAGCACTTAAGTACAGACTGTTCCCTTCCTCTCTTCCCAAGCTCCCAGTTTAATACAAGGCATACGGTGTACTATCAAGAAGCACTCAAATGGCATAAAATGTATTTGAGGTAGTACACACAGATAAAACCCTTAAGGCGGAAAGAAAGTGCCACTGCCACAGACCGTGAAGAGAAGACAGAGGCAGAGTTCAGGAGAGTTGGTAAAAAAGCAGTACCTTCAGTTCAACACTCATACCAAGAGTGCCAGCAATGGATGCCCCTAACTAGCTCCTTTTTGGGCTTTAATGTGAAATTTCTTATGGGAGCACATCACCTAATTAGAGGAATTGATAACTGCACTGTTCTATAATGAGGCCAATACATTTCAAAGTCATTAAAGATAACCAAGGCAATAAGTCTAGGTTTAAGCGGCGTTTCCTCAGATTTCACAGTCTGCATGTTGCAAGTGTAGGGGGGAAAAAGCAATCCCTGCCTAGTCAACTGTAAATGCTGGGTTATTGGAATCTTTAAAACAGGCAGCAAGGAGAAAATTACATGGCCAAATCTCCTTTTTCCAGTTAATGAAGAATTAAGACTCCCATTTACCATATTAGAAGGTTCATCAGAGGTCTCAGCTCACCATAGCTGGTGTTTGACAGTAGTGTCAGTTTATCTGAGTCGAAACGCAAAACTGCATGACAGAGGATCATTCATAACTGTCACATCTACTTATCTCTCTCATTGTCACACGGCTAACGAAATTCAGGCCATGGAGCTGTCTGCCTCCGTCCCTTGCTCAACCCAGCTCAAGCAGAAAGGCATTTCAAAGCCCATTCATGTTCTATTATCGTGTCAGCACATTGTGACTCTACAACAAGAGTCAGTATTGCTTCCTGTAATCTCCCCGTCCTGGAGAAGATGAGATTTTCCTGGGACTAAAGTCCATGCAGTGTGCATCCGGTGTCAGTACTCAGCAAAACACCGTTTGGAGAAATGAGGCTACAGAGAAAAGATTTTTAAATGTATTATTCCATGTTTCAGGAAAAAAGCAATACAACACTAGGTATAACTGCATGCCAGAGGTTTATCTCTGACCAGTAATGAGGAAATGCCATTTCCGTGTACTAAACAGGAACAAATGTGAGAGGCTGTCACAGAATGACTTGCTACAGACAGCACATAGATATTTAAAGTAAGAGTGAGAGGCTGATGTCAGGATGTCCGTAACCAAAAAAATTAGATTTTGAGACACAGTAACAAAAAGAGGTGAAACTTGGTGTGCAAATATTATCAGCAGAACAACTTATCTGTGCAGAAGAAATGGGCTTAGCTATTATAATGTCACTAGCAATTCACACCAGTGCTGGGTGAACACATGTCCTGCTCGCACAGCCAGGCCACTCCTACATGGCACCCATGCACCAGGGTTCAGAGGTCATTGCTTGGCATGGAAGGACTTCTGTGGCTCTGTATCTCAGGCTCCTAGTGACTCAAAGGAAACTTAAAAACCGCCCAGTATTATTTTGATAAGATCACATTTGACAAGCTCTTCGTTGCTGTTTCTGAAATTTATCCCATGGTGATGACTGCACAGAGCTTCACTAGGGTCTAAATGTATCCCATGGAATTCACCCACATCTCAAGAGTGCAGGTGGACAAGTGTTACTAACTGTATGCAGCTGTGTAATCTACCTTTGTAACATTAAATGCTCCTCAAAATGCTTCCTATCTTGTACTTAGTCCCTGTGGATTAAGTTTTTGAACAATTCTCCCTCTACTGAATTTTAAAGTGAGATAAAGTTCATATAAAATTCATCATTTTAACCATTTCAAACTGTGTATTTCACTGGGTTTTTAGTATTTCTACTGGTCATACAAACCTTACTATTACCAAATTCTAGAATATTACCCTAAATAGAAAACCTAATAACTCTGGCCAGTGAGATAGCTCAGTGGATTAAGCACCTGCTTAGGCAAGTGCAGGGATAGGGGTTCGATCCCCGGCACCACATGCTGTGCTGGCCTGGCCTGTGGGTACACTGATCCAGCCACTGAGTCTGGGCATGGTGGCACATACCCATAACCCCAGCACAGGAGGATCACCATGAGTCTGAGCTGTGTAGTGAAATCCTGTACCAAATACATACAAACAAAACAAAACAAAAAAGCAAACAAAAACTCCTATCTACTGAGAAGCTCCTCCTGACAGTCTTTTTAACCCCCTGCAACTGACAACCAATTTATCTACTTTAGTTACTTCATATAAACAAAATCATTCAGTGTGTGGTCTCTTACCTGTGGCTTTTCATTAGCAGTATTTTCAAAGGTCTTCCACACTGTAGCATGTATCAGTGCTCCAATCTGTTTATATGAGTACTCCATATTTTGTTTATCCATTTTTGAATGAAGAACTTTTCAGGATCTTTTGCCCTTTTCAGGAGTTAGGAATAATGGTACCATAAAGATTCTGTACCAGCTTTACAGGAAGACATTTTCAACTCTTTAGAGAAGGTTCATAGGAAAGGAGCTACTGTCTTACCCTGTACAGTTCTGTAGGTTGCATACTGCACAATCCCGGGGACACCAATCATACTGTAGTCACACACTGCACAACTTACACAGCAGCCCTAATTGACTTGGGCTTTCCTGAGAAAAAGAAACCTGATTTATTCTACTTCTTCCAGAGATCAGAGTTAACTGTCTCCACAGTGTTTAAACAGCCTTTGATGGCAATCTTTCCTAAATCAATCACACTTAGGTTACAACAACCTAGACTGCTCAAGTGGGTGTCAGTGAGCAGTCCCACATAAGACAATCACATTATGTTTTCAGTCCTGGTCACTACCCAGTGTTCAGTCACTGAGAGATAAATATTTCTGTGTATTTTCCTCATGCCTCTGTCTTTGTTGTCATCAGCCCTCCTGATACTTGGGTTTTATGCTTTGTTCTCCTCAGAAGTCCTACCATAGACAAAAATGAAAGAAACAGGAGAAAAGCATGGCATCTCTGGGTTCTCATTAGGAGAACTGATCTAAAATGCTGATGAGACAAGATTGAAACAATTTTTTTCCTATGCAGTGATTATGTATACATTCTAGTGCTAATGTCTTATTATAGTATTCCTTTTATTAAACAAATACTTAGAAAATACCCTAATTTACTACATTAAAAAGACAAAGTCTATATTATATAAGAAACTTAGAAGACACACTTGCTCTCTGGTAGGTGGGAGATTTTGAAAGAAAAGCATCGCAGCAAGGTCTGGCCAGTTGCAGCTGTCTATAAACTACCTGTTAGGTATAAATGCACGCAATTGACCAGGCCAGGAATTCTGACTCGAATAAAAGATTTATTGGTGGCGCCAAGCAAGCTGGCTGTCTATTGGATCAAGACAGCAGTGAGCAAAGTGGGGACAGGAAATCTTAGAGGATCTTTTAGGGAGGGTGATCACTGCTCAAACAGCTTGTGGGGAGCTAATCTTGGCAGAGATACCTGTTCCGTGGGGGACCTTTAATGTTAACAACGGAGAGTTTCATGGTCACTTGACCAGGTCAAAGTCAGGGGGACCTGGTCTGCAGTGTTGACTTTAGCTTTGCATGGGACCAACGGGAAAAGAGTTTCCCAGGGTGCCTGGGAAAGTAAGAGTGTTTGGGGCAAGGTGCCTGGGAAACTTTGAAACCTGACCTATCTATCACTACCAGGTTCCTCCTCTCCCCATTCTTAATCACTGTTCTACTTCTAAGAGTTAGCAGTAAGCTTATGGTAAAGTAATTCTCAATCTTTGAGCTTTTAGATATAAAGACTAGAAGCTATCTCTTAAGTTGAGGTAATAAATGTCATTTTAAAAACTATTAATCTTAAGGAATTCTCTGACTAAGAGAATATAGAATAAACTGAAGGTGAATGTCTCAAAGTATAATATTCTGTATGGTTACAGGGGCCATATCCTATTTGAGTATCATGACAACTTGGTATTTAACTTATTGACATTTGTGCAAGTACAAAATGAAATAAATATCAAAACATACTTTCCCCTCACTTAAAAAATTTCTGGTGTTTCTTTCATACATGGTATTGACACATCAGTTCAAGAACTGTTTCACCCCTTGATACTTGATCCATCCTCTATTGATTAGCACATTCTACTATACTTGTCCGCTATTCACTGAAAACAAAACATCATCTCTCATTGTTCATCCTATTCCATGTACAGCTCCTCCTCTTTTTTGGAGGCCTTTTGAAATCTGTCCTATAGCAAAACAAAACAAAACAAAAACCTCTAATACAAACAAAGAGATTGAAAACGTGGTAATCTTGTGAAAAATATAAATAACATCACACTTTAGCAAAGAATTATAAAGTAAGTCCATTTGAGCTAGCAGCTTGGTGAAGAATGTAAACTTTCATAAGTAGGCCAGAAGTTCAGCAGAAAGAAGAAACAGCTCTATAAAGAAATTTTGGTCTCAGTAATCTATGAGTGTTTCTACTCATCCAGTACAATAGAACTGGAGAGAAGAGAAAGCAGCATTGCCAGTTAGATCAAATTGCTAGGGGAACAATGCGAGCAAATGTGTCTTTAGTTCTACACAGTTTTGAAAACTTCGAGACAAAAATAAATTGTATGACCCCCTGGTAACTTTCATGAGAACTTATAGGAACAAATTGTGTGCCTCAAGCTGGGTGGAATACACATTGAAATTCAGGCTCTTGAAGGAAATTATTAAGTAGAGTCATATTCGCTTTCTCTGAAGCATACTCGTTTTCAGTATTGCCACTGTATAGACCAATTATGATACCTTTCCACGCTGAGAAATGATTGTTCTGCTAACACAGTCCTGGTAAGAATCAAAAGCACTACATTTTAACCTTGGGGGATTTTTGTTATTGTTGCCCCCTTGCCAGCTCCTTCAAATGGAAAACATCTTCCATTAATCTAAATGCAAAATTTGTTTTAGCTTTCCAAAGTTACTTGAAAAATGTTAAGCACAAAGCAATAAAGTTTTTATGCTCTTAAGACCACTAATGCTTTGAGCTTCATATTCATTTTGGAGAAATGAACATTTTATGGTTCACGGAGGAATAGCTACATGAATAATATCTGAGATTATAATGCATTGAGCAGAAAAAGATTAAGTTTATGTAAACTATTTAATCAGACATGAAATTTTCTCTAGAGGATAAAAATTCTGACCTATTTAAGTTTACTTTGAAAATACCATTATCATGTTCCTACCAGGGGAACCCACCAATTTTTCCATTTATACAATGTAAATATTTATTAGAGACAAAACAATATAAGATGTATTATACTTACCTAAGGCTGTTAGAATGGATATCTTTGTATGAAACAGACATTAGGTGAACACACGAATTTGATATTTGATCTAAAATACTCAGTGAACCTTTAACTAATGAACCACCATTTCAGATGATGGCCACTGGAGAAGTACTGTAACAGTATAGTTTATTGTACTGTGCTAAACTCCTTCTATTTTCAGTTAATGTACTTCCTAGGAGAATGCACACACAGAAGGCTAAATACAGCTAAACTAATAGTATAATGTTGCAGGAAATATTAATAGGTACATATGTATACACTTCTTTGGAAATTCCTAAAATTGATAAATTTGGTAAGTGGACTCTAAGATTATATTTTATTTCCACAATATAAATATCAAAATAGGATGCAAGAGCTTCATATGCAATGCTTAAAGACACAAAAGTCTCCTCCTTATAAATGTACATAGCAACAATATTGTTCTACTGTGAGCAGTTATTAAGAAGAAGCTTCTCTGGAATCATTTCCACATACATGTAATACAAACACATTTTGTTTTAATGCAACAGATCACTTGTGAAATTTTGTTTTTATTACTTTTGGCAATGTAGAACTTACCAAGAGATTTCAAATATGATAGTTATCAATTTTTTGCTAGTTTATTAAATATGCATGAAGCAAGGCATGGTGACACATACTTATAATCCCAGTATTCTGTGAGGTGAAGGCAGAAGGACTAAAAGTTTGAAAAACACCTGGGTGCACTGGTGATTAGTGAAACTATGACTCAAAGTAAAATAGATAGATAGACAGATAGATAGATAGATAGATAGATAGATAGATAGATAGATGGATAGATAGATAGATAGATAGATGGATAGATAGATAGATAGATAGATAGATAGATAGATAGATAGACAGACAGATAGGCTGGGAATGTAGCTCAATTTGAAAGTATTGGGTTTAATTATTGGTATCACAAACACAACAAAACTGAACTAAACAAACTAAAACATACACAACGATTTAAAAAAGCCACCATGAACAGGAATATACCAGACTATGTGGACATAATTTCTTTTCTCCTAGGTGAATATCTAGGAATGGAAGAAGCTGCTGTGGTGTAGGGTAAATGTGTAAGAAATTTTATTAGAAAATGAATGAAAAACACTTCATGGGGAAATGCTAAATTTCAGCATGCCTCTTTCAGGTTTCTTGTTTGTTTGTTTGTTTGTTTCTTGCAGCACTGGGGACTGAACCCAGGGCTCTATGCTGACCCATCCTTGCCCACTTTTTGAGACAGGGACTTTCTACGTACTGAAGTTGTCCGGGGAGTCCCAACTTGAAATCCTCCTGTGTCAACCTCCAGCATGCTGGGCTTACAGGAGGATACCACTGTGCTAGTTTTCCTCACAATTTTAACAAGTTTTCAAAAGAATCTATGAAGTTTAACAAGTTTCAGTTGTAACCCTTAGAGTTTCCTTCATATATCCATACTCACAAGATACTTTCCTGACTTCACTGAAATTAGGTGGCATTTACTATAATAGGATGAGAGCAAGACATAGTTTATCAAAAGCTTTGTGAGATCTAAGTAAAAGACGAGCTCTAGGCACTGGAATATCAACAACAGTTGCAGAAAAAATCCTCTAGAAACTCTTAGCACACACTGTTCTCCACAGGTCATCCTGACAGGAGACAGTCAACAATAAGGGGGTGCATGCTGGGGGAACTGGCCTCAGATTTGACTCATTCTGTCAAACAAGTCTCATGGGCCTAGTATGAACACTAACAGTCAGAAAATGTGCCAAAACCAGTCAGGAAAGAACTTAAGCTTGGAAAGGACATAATGCACAGTGTCTCAAGAGATCACAAGATTCTTGATTGATAATGAGGTAAGTCAACGTTATTCACGGTCTGTTGTCTCACTTGTACTAACTGGATGGGCTTTTCCCCCCCTTCAAAAATAAAGCCTGTTGTTGTTTAAGTTTGGGACTTGTGTGTGAAATGAAATGAAAGAGTTTGGAAGATCTCAGAGGTCATTCTTCTCAGAATAGAAGTTATTTGGTATTAAGGAGGATCTATTTGGCAACTACACCTTGCATACTGAGCTCAAAACTGCTCTGGTGTCTTTCACCATGGACATTATAAAGAATGGTTTTACTCTCCCATCAGAGATGACCACATAGGGAAAATGTCCTTACTAATAAGAATTTTGATTACTTTCCTAAACTAATTGCTTGAAAAATTACAGAAGGAAAGGATCAGAAGTCATAGTGTGTTCCTTCTGAGCAGCTTGTGGTATAAGAGACCACTCAACCAACCTGGACTTCAGAAGAGCCTATGATAGGCATCGTTCTGTGCTGTGCTTACCTGGGATGGAATGGGTGTCTCTTTATAACTACCCATCACAACAGAAAGCCAGCTTCATAGATTCTTTTGAAAAGGACCAGCGATCAATATTGGTATGGTTTGAATTTTTTCCCCAAAATTCATATTGAAATTTACTTGCCAGAACAACAATATTCAGAGATGGGTCTCTAAGAAGTAATTAGGCAATGGAGTTACAGCCCTGATGAGTAGATTAAGGCTATGTGAGTCTGTCTTATTCTTTTGCCTTATGTCACAGAATGAGCATCTGCAGATGCTGGACTCATGTTCTTGGATGTCTCACCCACCAGTTCTTGACTCAAACACATATTTAATGAAAATTATGCAGTCTGTGGTAGTCTGTCATGGTAGCAAAAGATGGAAGAAAAAAATGTAAAATGCACTTAATACTAAAAGTTTCATCAAGCTTGCTGGGGTTATTCCACCTTATAGACTCTAAAGAGCTTTCTAGTCACTTTAAAAATCTACTTTTTCTGCAATTATCACAAAATTGTTGTTGTATTCATAGTCAAGGTTTTCTTTTATTTTTATATTTTAAATGTATTTGGTATAAGCCTCACAGGCCTATTATGCAGCTTAGACTAATAATGATCTTCCTGTTTTCAGCCTCCTCAGTGCTGGGATTATGGGCGCATGCTACCACACTCAGTTTTGGTGGTCAGCTCAACGCACTCAGAGGTGCGGCTGGTGTGGCATGTAGTGCCGGGGATAGAACCCTGTCCCTGTGTTTGTCTAAATAGATGATTTATCCACTGAACTATCTCACTATCCCTCATGGTTAAGTCTTGAGAATTTCTCAGAGTCAAAAACCCAAATGCCATTTTGAAAGCATTTTCATACAAGTCAAAGTGGCCACAGCATGGTTCAATGGGATAATAATCTATTCTCTAGATAAGTTTTAAAACTGAAACTTTATAAAGATGGCCCAATAAGTCCTGTGACTCTCATATACAAGAGGGTCTGGTGCATATTGGGCAGGCTCAAGAACTTTCAAAGAGTGTCAGGCTGGGGAGATGACTCAGTAGAATAAGTACTTGGCTGGCAAGTGAAAGATCCTGAGTTCAATCCCTGGCACCACAAAAATAAATAGATAGATAGATAGATAGATAGATAGATAGATAGATAGATAAGTAGTGTCCAAAAAAACAATAAAAGCAATCAACTGAACGGCATTCATTTTTAAGTTGAAAATGTGTTTCTATTCCTTAGCAGCAACTAAACCAACACTGTGTACAGAAAACAAACCAAATTATGAAAATTGTGTGAAGTACCTAGATGGCATTTGCTACTGTTCTGCTCAGTATTCTTTCTCCATATTTCCCCTATGAACACGATTCCTCTTAGATGCTCTTTCTTGACCTCTGTAGTTGTTGCTGTTCACCGGAGCTACAGTCTCAACACTGTCAAACCACTTCACAGTGACACCATGTCTCAGACAATGTTAGGCCACTGCCAACAAGTAGTGAGTAACCTGTGCTGACAACACATTACAGCCCTGCCATAAACAATCATCGTCTCGCTGAAGCAAAATGACAGTCAAATTAGAGCAGAATATGTAACAACACGCATGGTAAATTGGCATAGCAGCTTGCTAAACAAAACGGGGCAGCAGTCACACCAGAGAGGCAGAGCAACAACGGTGTCACACTGTCCATGCTTGTGTTGGACAGGAGTTGGACAACAGCCTACCTTTACTCATAAAGATTCCCTGTGGGAAATGAGTGGGAGACCTCTGTGCCCTTTCACGTTCTAGCCTACCTCAACTCCTACTCTCTCACTCTGATGAGGAATTAAGGGAAATGACACCACATTTTTGGATTCACAGATGAGGAGTAGTATACCCAAAATAAAATAGGATAGTCAGACACATGGAAGGTCAAGCTATACAATTATAGTAGCGAGGAACTCTGCCTATCATGTAAGTGACACTGAAGAAATAGTGAAATCAAAGCAAAAGCTAGACATCTAATTTTCTTTTTTTTTTTTTTTTTTTTTTTTTTGAGACAGGGTCTCGCTATGCAGTTGAGGCTGGCCTTGAGCTCACTTTCGTAGCCCAGGCTGGTCTTGAACTCACACCGATCCTCCTGCCTCAGCTTCCCGAGTGCTGGGATTACAGGCGTGCGCCACCACGCCCGGCTCTAATTTTCTTAAATGGCAAACAATGATCTACCCCCATCATATGAGAGGCACAGCATGAGAAGTGCTGGGTTCATTGCACAAACACACACACACACACACACACCATGCTGCAGGTTGAATGTGAAGGGGTGTCCTCGCCACAGCTCTCCCTCACAATGACAGCCAGGGTTGGTTAAAGACATTAAAGTATTTATCATGTCCACCATGAATCTGAAAAATATGATAGGGAAAAGCAGGACTAAATACATGAAGAGGAAAAGGAACACATGGGAGGACAATGGACTAAGAAAAAGCTAGCTTGTCCCATAAATCCCTAGCTAACATCACGGGAAGCACAAAGGATGAACAGCCAAGGTGATCTGTTTTCTGAATGTTAGTAAAGAGCACTGAACTCCAAGATTCTGATGTGGCCCTGACAGACAACTCTCATGTTTCATTCTGACACTGTCTCCTTAGCAGAGCAGATGCAATAGTTTGGCAGATCCTTGGTAGCTTGAAAGCTGTTTGTGGCTACAGGCCAAGGCAAGAAATCAACCTTCAGCCACTATAAACTTTCCTTTGATGACTGAGGCAGGAGGGAAGGGGAATCACCATAGCTGCCCACATGTCTCTCATCCCACCCTGCCACGCCAGGCATTGCATGGCCTTCCACACGCAATTCCTTCAGCGGAAACTGAAGAAGAGGAGGCTCTGGTTTACTAATCCAACACACTGCAAGTCTAATTAAAAGTCAAATATGCAATACTGTTCAAAATCCAAATGTTCTTTGCAGAAACATCAAGGAGGAAAGGAGCAGAGCAGAATGGCCTCACAAAGATAATCAGGATTCATCTTTAGGGACTCATGCCCGATTACTCGCAGCTCATTATCAGTGTTCTGTGTGGCAGGAGAACACCTAGAGACTGCATCATTAGCATCCTACACATTCATTATGGCACAAACGGAAACGCTGTAACAAAGCAGCCCTGGTGTTCAGGGAAGGATAAGCTTTCTGCCCCTAGTTCCAAAACACATAAGTCCATTAAAGTTTTCAGCAAAAATGCTGTTAAACACGGGAGAAAGTTACATGCTGGTTTTTTCCACATAAGGCCATGATCCAAGTAATGATGTAATTAGTTGAATATAAGTTATGTTTCTTTCTACAAACTAGCTGAAATGAAAATTAATATTCTCTAAAACAAAGTTAATACAACAATCAAGAGGAAGAACTCAAACTGTACAAGGCCCAAGTCTGAAGGCTTTTTTTTTTTTTTTTAATGTGTCTGGTTGTTACAGGGTCTCACTACACAGCTTAGACTCATGGTGATCCTTCTGCTTTCAGCCTCCCTAGGTTCAAACTCTGGCCTGCTCACACTGTCCTGGGGGTGGGGCTGGTGTGGCATGTGGTGTTGAAGGTTAAACCATGGCTCCTGAGCTTGCCTAAGTTTGCCTCAGCATGTGTTTTAATTGACTGAGCTATCTCACTCAGCTCCGTTTTGAAGGATATTAACGTGAAACCATCTCTGGAAAGAAAAGTTTCCATAGAAAGTCAAAGTGATAAGACACATTTGAGAGAAAGTTTTGTTTGTCAGAGGACTGAAGACTCATTTATTTGGGGCACTGTGGTTTAGAGTGCAAATTTCCAAAGAAATATCACATGGGGAGAAGTACAAAAGGGAAGGAGAATTTTTTTTTTTCTTCAATAATCTTTTCCAAGTTAATTATCCAACTTTTCTTTTTTAAATGTCAGCAAGGTGATTTTCTGTTCTGTAACACCCACTATATTCTATAACTCAATTTTGGGAGGTAAGTGAAATAATGTAGGTTCTACACAGACTTATTCAGTCCCCCTTCTATGATGAGAACTTTAACTGCAACTGACTAACCAGGTTTGGGCATTCCAAACAGGCCAGCAGGCAAAAACCTAGCTACGGCATTGAATTGTTCTCACTTCCTTTCCTTCAGCTGCTACAAAAGAACTATCTAATCTTCACTGTGGGAATAAAACTTATAACATAGTAAAGGAGATCATCAAGCCGGGAAAATAAACGTAGGTTTATGGAATTTGTATCTCCAGACCTTTGTAGAAGAATTCCCCCAAAGAATGGCAATGCTGGAGAGCAAGGAGGGTAAATCACAGAAGCTCCAGTGCTTAGGAGAACAGTCAGTGATTGCCTTTAATTGTATCAGCAGTTGTCCAACTTGATCAGGTTACAAAGCACTGAAAATTCATGATGCACTCTGCAAAACAGGAAGCTATTTGGAGAGCTTCATAGAATAGTGAATTATTAATTCTACTTAAGATGGAAGAAGATATTTTAAAGTATCTGAGCAAAGACTACAATGGAGGAAGAGATTTAAATTACATTAATATTTACATGTATTATTTTGGGACTAAAAAGTATATTTACTTGATTTTTATATTGGAATATTTTGGCCCAAGATCCAGTACCAGCAATTGGCAGGAACAGGACAACAATCACCAGACTTATGCCATGGGAGATTAGGTACCAAGATAGGTACTTCACTGGGAACAAATAGAAAAATAAGTACACTGAATTGGAAGAAGTTCTTATGACCTGTACCAATGCGTTACAAAGCAAGTAAGCAATGGAAACATGAAAAATTAAAAGAATGCAAAACAAAATATTTTAGTTTTTGCTTGTCTTAGCATTTTCCCAACTCAGTTGAATTTTGGCTTTTGTTTCTAGTCTCCACAAATTCAAGCCTCAGGAGAATATGTAGCAGAGGGCCCATTCAAGTTAAGTAATCCAATAGGAGATTTCTCAACAGAACTGGTCAAAAAAGGCCTTGTTTCTATTCAGGACCAGAGAAACAAGAAACTACCTCCCCACTCAAGTAAATTACAATGAAAATCTTTCACTTCAAACATTATTGGTGAGAAAACAACGACAGAACTCTTCTGATAATACCTAATGAGAAACGGACCTTCACATAATTTTAAAGATTTAATTTACATGGAAAAGCCTCAAAAACATCAAGCTGACATTAGAAAAAAAAAAGTCTCATAACTTTATGCTACCTATCCAAGACTTATTACAGAATTCCAGGAAAAATGAACACTTCACGCGAAGGCACTAAATAAGTAAGGAAAACAACAGGGTAAATACATGAGACATGAACCAATGTAAATACTTTACGTATTTAATTTGGGGCATAGACACCAAGACATCTAATGTTTTGAAAAGACTAGAATGACTCGAAAAGAGCTAAGAGCTAGCATATTTGGAAACTAAAGGGGCCTCCCAGATGGTTCAGGGGTCTAAAGTACCTGCTTAGGAAAGCTTAGACAACCACAGGGACCACAGTTTAATCCCCAGCACCACATGTTGTGCCAGCCCCTTCCCCAGGGCAGGCTGAGCTGGCCATAATAAAAAGCAAATAAATAAAAATCATATTGACACACACAAATCTTTTTAATAAGAGGAATATCATATGACCTGAACTCAAAATCTGTTCTGAAATAATAGCAATCAAAACAGCATAAACCAGACATGATCAGCATAAAGAGGCAAAAAAAAAAAAAAAAAAAAAAAAAAAAAAAAAAAAAAAAAAAAAAAAAAAAAAAAAAAAAAAAAAAAAAAAAAAAAAAAAAAAAAAAAAAAAAAAAAAAAAAAAAAAAAAAAAAAAAAAAAAAAAAAAAAAAAAAAAAAAAAAAAAAAAAAAAAAAAAAAAAAAAAAAAAAAAAAAAAAAAAAAAAACTCATTACCAAGAAAATACACTGCATAAAGGAGAATCTTTTCACCAAATGATGTAGAAAGAACTGGACATCTACAAGTAGAAAAATGAATTAGACACACAAAAATGAACTCAATGATATTGAACATTTTTTAACATATTTATTTGTCATCTGTATTTCTTCATCTGAGAAATGTATATTCATCTCAGATGCCCATTGTTTTTTTTAATTTTTCAATTTTTTATGTATTTGGTACAGGGTCTCACTACATATATCGGACTGATAGCAATCCTGCTCTTTTTAGCCTCCCAAGTGCTGAGATCTACTTTTGGGTTGGGTCTTTGGTTGGGGCAGGGTTGATTTATTAAAACTTCTTTATGTGTTCCACACAGATGGCCTTTGTCAGAGGAGTAATAGGCTATAATTTTTTTCAGTTTGTGGACTTTCTTTAAATTCTTTTGTTGATTTCTTTTGATGTGCAGAAACTTTTCAAAAAAATAAAATACCAGTTGTTGAGATTCGGAAGTACTTTCTGTGATACTCGAGCTTTGTTCATGAACTCTCTACCTATACTGTCTTTAAGATTTCTACCTGCATGTTTTAAGTGTGATTCAAGAAATGCAAATAATAACAATAATAATACTAATAATAATAATAATAATAATAATAATAATAATAAAAGCAGAGATTCCATTTAACCCTAGGTTATCATCAAGAGGTAAAGCAATAATAAATGCTGCAGGGACTGTGCTGAAAAAGAAATGATTCTCCACTATTAGTGGGAGTGCAGACTGGTATAAACTCTATGAGTGTGGAGATTCCTCAAAAGTCTATGATTGGAAGTCCCATTTGAGTCAGCTATTGCCCTTCTAGGTATTTTTCTTTAAGAAATGAAATCATTGTATAACAATGATTTGTGCACCAGCATTTACAGTAGCACAATTTGACACAGCTAAATCCTGGAAGGAACTCACATGTCCAACCACTAAGGAATGGATGAAGAAGATGTGGTATTTTTACACAATGGAATATTAAGGTATAAAAAATAATAAAATTGAGGCTTTTGTCAATAAGTGCATGCAACTAGAGACCTTATTATTTTTTGAGGTCATACTGTTAAATGAAATAAATCAGACCCTGATGTGCAAACACTATATTTTCTCTCTAGTGTTAAGAACATGAAAGAGTAAATAAAATCTGAAGTAAACAGTAAATGTGAAAAGGGAATGAATCTGTACAAAAGGAAGGAATTACGGAGAAGAGGAGGACAGGAGAGGGAGTGGGGGAAGAGATTTATCTAACTACATATAGGTGCAGGATGGCTTCCATAACTGTGCTACAGATTTCTGCTGGCCTAAGGAAAGGCACAGTTAATGTTTAATTATTTTTGTCTTGCCTTTTCATTTTTTTTTTTCTCTCTCTCTCTCTCTTTTTTTTTTTTTTGTCTTTTTGAGACAGGGTCTCATTATGCAGTTCAGGCTGGCCTTGAGCTCACTTTTGTAGCCCAGGCTGGTCTCGAACTCACACTGATCCTCCTGCCTCAGCCTCCCGAGTGCTGGGATTACAGGTATGCACCACCACGCCTGGCTTCTCTTCTTATTTTCTTGCAAGCTTTTTTCTTTCTTTTTCCAAAATTGCATGCATACATCTGGAAATCTGAACAAGTAAGTTACAGACAATACTGGAATGCAACAAATATTCTCAAATTCATATTATTTTGCTTCATGAAATTCTGTATCATTTCCCATTTGTTTTATAACTACTTTGTATTCTACTTAAACATAAAAAAATATAAAATAATAAAATGAACTCAAAATGGATTAGAGATTTGCACATAAGATCTGAAACTGTAAATTCCTAGAAAAAATATAGGAATAGAATGCTCTAGCAAAGAGTTCTCTCCTATGACCCCTAAGCACAGGCAACAAAGCCATAAAACAAAACAAAACAAAACAAAACAAATAATAACAAAAGCCACAGATGACAACTGGAAATGTGTGAAATTTAAAAAGCTTCTTCATAGCAAAAGGATTACGTGAATAGAAAAACAACCCAAAGACTGAAATAATATAATTTAAAATCATACATCTGAGCAGAAGCTGATATTCAATTATGTGAAGAACTCACACAACTCAATTATCAAGAAAACAAATAACTGAAGCAAAGATAAATCAGGCAAGGAACCTAAATGGGGACTTCTCAAAAGAAGACATGCAAGTGGGAAGTAAGTATGTGGTCATCACCATCACTGACTGCCAGGGAAATGCGGATCAGTGCGGTACCAAGGTATGGCTCACATCCATTACAGCAGCAGGACAAGAGATGCTGGCAACAGCAGGTGAAAAAGGGAGCCCTTGGCCAGTGCAGTGCACTGCTGGGGAGAATGCAACCTCATGCCACCACTGTGGAAAACAGCACACGGGACTGCGTACAGAACAAAAACAAGAAGTACCATCTGACTCTATAACTGGGCAGGGTGGAGAAGGCCTCCAATTCCAGTGCTGGGGAGACTGAGACAGGAGGAGCACTATGAGTCTGAGCTGTGGAGTCAGCTCCTGTTCTGAATGAATGAATGAGTGAGTGAAAGAATGAATGAATAGAAGAAAAATGATTTAAATGTGTGAGTATATTAAATGGTAAAAATAAAGACAAAACGAATCCTTACATTCGGAGAATGGACAAATTACATTCAATTGAGCACAATTAAATGACAGCTAGTATTTCAACAGCAACAGTATAGAATCTTGAAGGGCTAGAACGATCACAATTTAGCCAAAATTATATAAATCAAAAAGCAAAACTCAGATATGACGGCACATCCCTGTGATCTAGTACAGAACTGCTGAAGCAGGAGGTTTCCACGTTGGAATCCAACCTAGACAACTTGGCGCACAATGTGTCAAAATTAGAATGAAGGACTGGGCATGGAAGCTCAGTGGTAGAGCAACCTCACTTCATTCCTCAGTAGCACAAATCAAGTTAAATCAAATTCAGAAAAAGAAATCACTAGAGGATGTAATTTGCTTGGAATGAAAAATGATCCAAGATGGAAGATTTGAATGCAAAGGAAAAATGAGAAAAACAGAAGAAAGGCTGAGGGTATTGCTCATGGCAGACTGCTTGCCTGCTGTGTTCAACCCTTAGCACTTCTTTTAAAAGAGAATTGGGAGGTGTCATGGTTTGTATTTGAGATGTCCCCTCATAAGCTCACAGATGGGGTTTTGGAAATCAAGGATGTGTGATACTAGACCATGGACTCCATGAGTGGATCAGTCCTCTGATTGGATTAGAATACCGCTAGATGTGGCTGAATAGATCTACTGAAGAGTGAAGACCCACACTGGATGTGAGGGGCACCAACCAGCAGGCTTGTAAACTGAATGAAATGAACAGGGTAATGGAGGCGTGTTGCTATTTTTTTTTTCCTTGTTTGCTTCCTCTGCCATGGACTGTTTCCTCTCTGCTTTGCCACTCTGCCATGCTGCACTGCCTTAGAGCCAGCTGATTATGGAATGCACGCATGCAAACTCTGAGATAGAAAAAGCCTTTTGCTCTTTTACTTCAGGTATTTTGTCTTAGCAACAAGGAAGTTAGCAAGATAGGGAGTTTGACAGTGAAATGTGTGGTTAAATCCAAAGAAACTATAGCTACAGAAAATGAAAATATTACCTTCTGTGATTTAAAATGAAATTAAAATATAGCATTATAAATAGGACAACAAGAATTAACATACTGTAGACCTCTCTACTAATTAGTGCTTTCCCTGTTCTCCTGGGTAACATCATGCTTTAATAAATTCCTGTCAAATTTCTACAATGGTTAGCAGCAGAATTAAAATATTGCACATATTTTCGAAAATAACTATGGGAAATAAAGTCAAAACTATCAATTCAAAGACATTTTAAAATAAGAGAAAAATGCAGAGAAATCTGAGATGACATAAAAAATAAATTCAAATTAATTTAAAATTTTGATTACTGTAGATAGATTAAAAGCTCCAACAAAAGACAAAAGCTTTTCAGATTGAATTTTAAAAAATCAATTCAAAGAATACAGAAGTGATATACCTACAATGCAGAGAGAAGAGTTGCAAGTAAAAGGATATAAAACATTTATTAATGAAATAGAAACTAAAATGTATATTATAGGTATAATGAAATGTAGCTAAATAGATTTTAAAGAAAAAGCTCTATAAGTTAAAAGAATCAGTAGCATAAATTATTCAATTCTTCGGGAGACTTAAGCATTCTAATGTTAGATAGCTGAGGAGGGGGAAGAAAAGAGAAGGGAAGGAGCTGAGAAAAGAAGAATGGAGAGGAGGGGAGGGGAGGGGAGAGGGGGGAGGGGAAGGGAGGGGAGTGGAGGGGAAGGGAGGAGAGAAGAAGGAGAGGAAGAGGAGAGAAGGAAAGAAAAGAGGGAAGGAGAAGGAGAAAGATAACAAAAATGAGGAGGAGAAAGGGAGGAAGGAATTTGAAAGGATAATCAACACACATCCAGGAAGATTTATGTATCACATAAATGATATATGATTCCTATACCATTCAGGAAAACTAACAAAGTACTGAGCCATAAAGTGAGTCTCTAATTACAAATGTGTGAAAAGAACAAGTGATATAAGGCTAAAATTAAAAATTCAATGGGGCTAGGAAAAAAAATTCACAAGTTACACACACACACACACACAAAGGAACAAATAAGGTTAAAGTTGCTTCTATGAGGAGGGCAAGAAAACATCCTTACACGATAATATTTTTTAAAAAGTACAAAACCCTAGGTAGCACCACTAAAGAACTACAGAAAATAAAGTACATGAATTACAAAGGAATAAATGATAAAAATGTAATAGAAGTATATAATAAATTAAAAACCTGGGCCAGCCACATAGCTCAGCAGATTAAAGCACCTGCAAGTGGGCACAGGGGCTAGGGGTTCAATCCCTGGGCCTGCCCTGCTGGCCCCACCCCTAGGGTGCACTGAGAAGTCAATTAAGACTGGTGAAACGTGGCATGCACCTGTAATCCCAGCTCTTGGGAGGCTGTGAACAGGTGGATTACTATGAGTCTGATCTAGTAGTGAGATCCTGAACACCTTGTAGACCCTTCTCTAAAATACAAAAGAAAAAGAAAGAAAGAAAGAAAGAAAGAAAAAAAGACTTTAATGAAGTGGAAATATTTCTGGAATTATAATGCAATATAATTGATGCATCAAAGTATAAAATAACTTAAGGGAATTCTAACATTTAAAAATGCAAAGAGAAAAAAATCTTTCCATGAATAAATTCCAATTTTAGAATATTTAAACAAGGGCTGGGGAGATAGCTCAGTAGAATAAGTGCTTGCCTGACAAGTGCAACGGTCTGAATTCAATCCCTGATTCCACCCCTCAAACCCCCCCCCCACAAAAAGGAATGTTTAAACCAGTTATCCAGAGATGAAAACTGGCCTGTGCCTCATTTTGTAAATAAAGTTTTATTGAAACACAGCCACACCCATTCATGGATATGTTGTCTATGGGTGTTGTCACACTAATACAAGAGAACTGAGTAGCTATAATGGAGACCAAATGGTATACGCGGTCTTAAAATAGGAAAAACTGTGACAATTTTGGTTTAAATGGTAACTTCTACCAAACAGTAAAGGCAGAAAAAATTCCATTATGCAATTTATTTTATTAGGTTAATATAACCTCAGCGTCAACCCTTATGAAAATGATTTGAAAAAATGATTAACAGGCAATTACATTTATAGACTTAGATAAAAAATACCTAGACACAAAGTCAGTTGAATTCAGTACTGTGTAAAAAATATAACACATCATAATCAATTTGCGTTTAACCCAAGAATTATGGATCGATTAAACATCAGAAAATCAATTATTGTAGTTTATCACATGGATAGATTGGAGGAAAATCGCATTTCAGTAGGTCATTCTATAACCACTCAGGATAAAAAATGAATCTTAGCAAACTAGAAATAGAGGAGAACTTCCTTACTCTTATAAAGCCTATCAACAAATAAAAGGAAACAAAACCAACAAAAAACCCTAGTCTCTATTTAATGGGAAACATTCAAAAATGCTTCTTTTAGGATTGAGGATCTTGAAAGTATCATGCTATCATCAATTTCATTAGTTTTACTGAACATCATATATAACTGGATAAATCAAGATAAAGAAATAAAGGAATAAAGATAGGGAAAGAAATAAACCTCTCATTGTATATATAAGACAGTGCATACACAGAAGTCTAGATAAAGAATTTAATGATATCATAATTTGAAAAATTTTCCAGGTTGAAATTCAACATGTTTAAAAAAACCACATTTCTCAACACCAGTAAAAAATTTCAAATATATAATTTGTTACTGCATAAAAGCCTGTATTAATATAAAATTTCCAGGTTTGACCTTTAGTGGTGGCAAGTATAACCAAAATATTGTATAACTATCACTATCTTTCATCTCCAGAACTTTTTCTTTGTCTCAAAGTGAAGCCTCATATCCACTAAACAGTAGCTATCCATTCCCTCATCTTACCACCCCAACAGTCTGACAGGAAAACGTTATAAACATGATTTTCTAAATATTATTGACAATAGTACTATGGCGGATTGCCAACTGGTGGTAAACACCCAGCTGAACTGAACTAGCAGTTGGGTGTGGGAAGATCCCTCGGGGATTGTTGCCAACAGCACAAGAGGCAGAACTGGAGAAGAAAAGCTATTGGGCTATTCTGCTGGAGTACCTGGTCATGCCGGTTTTCCTGCTGAACTTGGCTGTTTCTGTTGGAGGAGGAGCTTGGGACCTCACTGTCACTGAGAATGGCTATGGTTCACTTTAGGGGAGCTCTGCTTCTCACCTGGAGCATCGCTGCCTGGATAAGCAAGGGAAGATGGTTCACTGCTCAGGCTCCTGGAAAAGCATGTTGCATTGGCTTTCCTGATGGGAAGTCAACCTTCCTAATTGTCAAAGAAGCTCAAGACCTCACTGATGCTGAGGATGGTTGTGGTACTTGTTGGGGGAACCCTGGTTCTTACCTTGAGCATTGCTCCTCACTCCTGTTCAGATTCCTCAGCATATATCCCTCATCTTGCTGGCACACTTTCTAGCTTCCACCACTGACCTTTTGGCTTTCCCAGCACAGATCGATGAAGTGGACCTGCATGAGACACTGTCATGGGTTCTAAGCCTCCAACTGACTTGTAGGAAGCATTGTTAAGGGCTCTGGGTTTCCAGCTGGACTCCACAGGATATGGAACCCAGACCTCAGCTAGATTCTTTGGTCTTTAGTCTGTGGACAGATTTCCAATACACTCTTATTTTATATGATGCTTTGGGTGACTCTTTATAAAATAATCTTACAAAATGTGTCCTGTACTATATAGTTCCCCTTGTAAAACCCCAAATTATTGCAAGCATTAAAAAATTCAATTACTTAGAAATAAATCTAACAGAAATGCAAAAATATCAATAAATGCAGAAAACAATTTTAAAACTTTTACTGAAGGAAAAAAGAGTAGATAAATATTATTTAAGGATTAGAAAAAACAAAGAGATAAAGATGTTAGGTATTTATCAATCTTTAATAATAAATGTGATTCTAATTAAATTCTAACTTATGAAAGATCTAGGAAACATGTGTTTTAAAGTTGGTATTTTCCATCATAAGTTTTTAATCCCAGGCAGAAAAATATCTAGTTATCAGTGGTAACTTATGAACATATTCCTTAAAGGAGTTTAGATTTCCCTACATGGATAGAGTTACTATGACAAGACTTTTTAAAAATTGTGATCCTTCTAAGATGACTTTAACTTTTTTTTAAAAAAAAACTGTTCAAAGACAAAGAGGAGGATCAAAGCACTACTCTTTCACTGAAAATTTATTACCTTTCCCATCATTATAGGTACCAGCTATTCAGAAACAGACTGGATTGAAAAAGCTACAAGGTATATCAATTGTACCAAGCGGTGCCAACAGTCTCATGACATCAGTTCTTGCTGCCCCATGCGTTCTTTAGGAGGATGAGAAACACAAGATCTTAGTAACTGAATAGTTTGACCACTGAAGCCTTTGAGAATAGATTCCTGTGGGATGCAGTGAGACATAAAACACCACCTTATTACAACAAGGGAACATGGTTTGGCTACAAGATTTTGAGGATTGGTTTTATTTTTAAACGGAATTCATATGTCCTGGATAGCATTATGCAATTCTATAAAAGCCTTTCTAGCTTAGGTTTTAAAACAACTTCAGTTTAGCAGAATTTTTAATACCATGAAAGTATGCTTACATTATCAGGTTAAGTGAAAAAAGGTGCAAATAATGTAGAGTACTATGTACAATAGGATCTATCTATAGTATGAACAGTATTTTTTTTTTGTTTTCCAGTACTGGGGGTTGAACTCAGGACCCTATGGTTGCCAGGCAAATGCTTATTCTGCTGAGTTATCTCCACGGCCCCCTATATGAACATTTTTGTGTAAGGAAATACATGAAGGTCTGGACATAATATGGAAACATGTTAAATGGAAAATGGAGGGATAATAAGTAGCTTATATTTCTTTCTACTCTTTTCAATTTTTTATAATTGGCAAATAGAGTTACCAGATGACAACAAATAATGCATATAAAATAATTCACGTAGGTACCTGACACAGAGTAGGAAATCGCAGAGGACACATGTTATCCAGGTAAGACAGAATAATAAGCCTAGTTAAAGATTTCACAGATAATCAGCGTTTATCAATTCACAGTCATTATGAACATAAACCAGCCCTGTGCAGAGGAACATTACAAGCAGAGAAGATTGGTACCACTATACACTTTATGGTGATGTGTAAATCAAAAGGGAAGCAATGTCACTGGAAGAATGTACTGTTTCCTAGCTAAAGGATGGAATAAGGGGAAGGAGAAGTAAAAAAGACTTATAATGTTAGGTACACATACCGATTTCCCATAATGAATGTAGTCATTATGTTCAGCAAACATACTAATTAAAAAGGCTAATATTTAAAAAAACAGCTATAATTGTAAAGTTATTTACATGTATACATGAGGCTTCATGTATGTATAGTATAGAATTTTATATTGTTTTGAAAAATCAAAGTTGAACACTTACAAATGGAATACGTCACTACACTACTCTGGAACCTGTTACCATAGAGTTCGGATGTCTCTGAACTGATTCATCCCTTCCTTCCTACTCAACTGAGTTTATCCTGAACTAGACACTACTCCATGGTACAGTGAGGAGGTTCTGGAGTGCCTCTAAGCCCATCTGCCCCAACACATACTGCATACTCACCTAATCAAAGAACCTAAAAATCCTGAGCCCTCAATTTTTTTTTCCAAATTTATGTTTTCAGGCTAAATTACCCAGTAGTATATTTCATCAACTTTCAGAGGAACTAAAAACAGCATAATGCTTCTGTGTTTCTGTTTGGTACACATTTACGCACACTGACACGTACTCTTCACTTTCTTGCCCCTCTTTTCCCTCTCCTTTTAAGGAAAACTGATTATGGAAGCTTGGCTTGAGGCAGTAGTTTTCTAGAAGATGCCAGCTTAGTTGTTTTCAAGTTAAAAAAAAAAAAAGTTGCACTTTTGTACTCAGAGACCTCTTGTTTTAATTTATGCAAAGCTTAAAACATTTTGTTAGGCCTGAGTGAGACCATCTGTGCAAGAAATAAAGGATGCCTGAGGGTAAAATAGGCAAGAATAGTAATGCTGAATGTGTGGAAGGCAGTAGGCTGCCTAAGGGTTTTGCAACTACTGCTGTGACCTTTACTACTTCAGAGAAAAAACAAGGGTAATTTCCATATATTGGCTCCTCTAGAAAAAGCCTGATATTTCTCTCCTCTTTCTCTATTTCTTTTTCTCATTCCTAATAAAAAGTTGGCAAAGCAGACTGTCATATAGACAACTGTAACTCGTTTTGAATATTATGCTCCTAGATGTACTCACATACACAAAATGGGAAACAGTTTGAAGGGAGAGAGACTAAGAAGGCAAGAGAATGAGAAACCAGACTGAATTAGATTAACTCAGAAGGGGTTTGACAACTGTCTCAAATAATAGAAGAGTGTTCTTGCATAAGAAAGGAATGGAAGGAGTGGTTGAGTATCTATGAACTCAGACACTTTATAGGAGAGATTCATATTTTATTCATGTGCTTAACCACACTTATTGTGGAAATGTTTTCTGATCTGTATAATCCCCCAAAATAGCATAGAAGGAAAAGCCTAAAGAAAAGAGAAGTGTCAAGGGAAGAAGAAAGGGAGTGGAGGAGAGAAGGAACAAAAGCGAGCTGAGATAGTAGATTGCCTCTAACGATAACCGACAGTCCCCGGTCACGTTGTGGTATGGACTGGGTGAGCACCTACGGATGCAGTCTAGGGTTGAGGGTTCAGTTATTTCTTCCAACCATAGAATGTTCTCTATGAAATAAGGAAGTTTACAGTTTGGCGAGACCCTCAACACTGGAAAATAATGTCTTCCTCGTTTGTATACCCAAAAGACACCTATGGTAGCTACACCAGCTCTGTGTCTGTTGAGGCTTCCCTCCTAAAGCCAGTCTTGAAAGAGGAAGGGGGCATCTGCATCTGCATCTGCTGGGCTAGGCTGTTCCTCTAGACCAAAATATTCAAAGAACAGGAGTTGTGCTATCCCCAAACTGAACAGGTTGTTTTGACCACAGGTTATATTGACCTCTGGCAGGGATCTTTCCATGTAAGCTGAATGCCTTAAAGATAATGAGCAGAGTGTTTCCTTCCACCAAGCAGCTTGTGCATCATGAGGGACTGGTTAATGCAGGTGTGTTGGAACATCATTACTCTGTAAGTCAAAGCTTTGTTCAGATAAAGTAACATTACTCTTGAAAATGATGGGGCTTTCTTCCTACAACTCTCAAATTAACACTACAAAGGCCTGACCTTATGTGTGTTAAGTATTCCCCAAAGAAACACCAGAGTATTTTGTGAGTTTGTTCATATTGCATTCCTTTCTTTTGATTACCTTTGGGACTTATTAAGAAATCCATGCTTCTGACCCCTCCTGTTTTTCTTACAGGGGCCTACAGGGGCTAGGGATGAAGGAATAGAGAAAGAACCCAAATCAAGTGTGTAATAGTCACATCAAAGAAGAAAAAAGACTTTTATTTACCGATAGAAAGATTAAAAAAAAAAAAAACTTCAAATAAGTAATAAGCATTTTTATCTAGGGGATATATTTTACAGAACATTTTTATAAAACTGTAGGGTATGGGCTAAAAATAAGACTGGTTATATGGCACCTCTTGAAATATAGCATAAATTTACTTCTAAAATAAAAGCAAGAATGAAGTGTTAAGTCAATGAAGATCCTAAAAAGATTAACATGAGTTGATATTGTTTATCTCTATATATGTTCTTACCACCACTGTGGCCTAAAATTTTATGAAAAAAAATCCAAATGGAAAGGAAAAGTATGTACTAGAGGAGCACTACTGATACCATTTGGGATGGAGAAACATACGTCTCAATTCAGATTTGAAGACAATTAGTACTTTGTATGTGAGATACAAAGACTGGCTGGGACTATTTCCCCTAATTACTTAGACTTCATAGGTATAAATATCACTGACATTGGGAATTCCCTAAAGCATTCCCAAAAGTAAGGGGGTTCATTATTAAATATGCCCAAGAACAAGGGCTGAAAATTGGAGTCAGACCAATTTTACTACCATTCTTCAAAACATAAACTGGATGTGGTCCTTGAGTTTCTTATCTGAATTCAGATTTCGGTT
>PVJA010003613.1:90000-93343 GCA_004027025.1 Myocastor coypus
AAAATTCTTTAAAAAAACGGGTCAAAATGGCTTTTCAGCTGTCAACACAATGTGGTGTGCATTACATTTATCAGTGAAACTACAGGTGTTGTCACACAACAGGAATGACAGACACTGTTCTATCTTGTTAGAAATAGGAAGCATGGTTCAATATTTATTTAGTACTAGCAATTGAACCCAGGGTCTTGCATAAATCTAGATCTCCAAATTTACTGATTTTCCTTCCTTCCTTCCTTCCTTCCTTCCTTCCTTCCTTCCTTCTTTCCTTCCTTCCTTTTTTTCTTTATTTATTTTAATTTTGACCTAGGTTCTGACTAAGTTGCCCTGGTAGGCCTTACACTTGGGAATCTCCTGACTCAGCTTTGGGATTAGCTGAAATTATAAGTGCAGGCCATCACATCCAGAAAAAATAATTACTCCCCCCCCCCTTTTTTTTTTTTTTTTTTTGCAGGACTGGGGTTCAAACTCACAACCTTGCACTTGCCAGGCAAGAAAAAATAATTGCTGACTGATCACTAACTGCTACATCCATTGTCATGATTAACTCTTAAAACAGGATTGATTTTTTAAAGAGTGAGCTCATAGTATAATTACCTAAAATATACTGTAAAATATCAATGGTCCTTATAATGACAGTGACAGAATGAAAACACTTGATATAATGCTAAATTTAAAAACAAAAGAGTCTAATATACAGTCATTATATTATTGTTGATAGTAAAATTGTACACACATATGTTGAGAAAAATACACAGAACTTAAGTTCATGGAGGATTTATTAATAATAGCCCCAAGTGAAAATGACTCAAATGTCTACCAAGAAAAAAATTCTTGTATATATAAATAAAATATTGCATAATAGTAAAAAATACTTAGTAAACACAAAAATATGGATACTTTTTAGAAAGTATGCTGAGTGAAAGATGTTAAATATAAAAGAATACATCCTATAAATTTTCATTTATCTGAAACTTAGGGTTGGAAAAATTCATTTTGAGGACAGAAATCAAAATGGTGGACAAAAGTAGAGAAGAGAAGGGAAAATCTTACAGGATCATAGGTATCTTCTTGGTTTAAATCTAGGTGATGACTAAAAGGTTATTTTCATATATAAAAAGGCATTTCAGGTATAACTAGAATGAGTGTATTTTGTAGTTCAGATACTTTTAAAAACTCCCTTAATGGTTAGATAATGAACTTGGCAAATCCTCACCACAAAGATAAAAAATTACATTGGACTAATCAAAAATAGCTATATAAAGGTACTACAGACTTATCAGAGGCATAAATCAACAAGCGTTTTTTCAAGAAAAGTTTAATCACCCTCAAAAATAACAGTGGCAGTCCATGGCCTTTAGCTGTTTTAGCAGATGCTACCCCAAGTCTCCACCTCCACATCAGCTCCACAGTGAAGGAGTGCTGGCAGGTAGGTAAGTTGTGAACATGAGTTCATGCTATTGAAAAGGACAGGTTTCTTGTGGACCATAACACAGAAAGGCCACCATCAAAAACAATAGTGGTCCCAATGGCAAACAATCAGCAAAGGCAAAATTGTAGCTGAAATCTCATTACTAATTAAAGCAGGCAATTTATGGAACAGGGAGATCCAGGAGCTGAAAGGGCAACTTGATAAAATCCTATTTATCTCTGATGGGTTAGAAGCATGCAATTAAAAACAAAAATACAAAAGACCTAGTGCCTTGGGGGGGGGGAAGCATTGAGACACTGCCTCTGACAACTATTTAAACACTACGCTATTCTGACTTAGTGGTGATGTCCAGATGTACACACGTGGCAGTTGGAAGAGAAAGAAGTCAATGAAGCAGAGATAACAGCAGTGGAGAATCATGAAGAAAACATGCTGCAAAGGATCAGGACATTCCCTAATCACACTGAAAAAACTCAAGAATCAACAAATGAGATTATATCCAACTAAAAAGCTTCTGAACAGCAAGAGAAGCAGGGTATAGAGATAACCTACTTACAAGTTGAATACAAATGAATTATATCTAGAATACCTAAAGAAATTAGACCTCCCAGCATGAGAAATCCAACTAAAAAGGTGGACGGATAAAATAAATAAACACTTGTCAGAAAAAGAACAAAAAAAGGAAGGCAAAAAATAAGCACAGCATTAAGGACCTATGGTCAAGGATAGAAAAATACACGTGATAGAGCTCAGAAAAAATGTTCAATGCTGCTAGTTATTACAGCAACGAAAACTGAAATAACACTGAGATTCCATCTTACTCCAGAAACAAGGGTATCATCAAAAATCAAATAATAACAAATGCTTGTAAGGCTAGAAGGAAAAGAGAACCCTTCTAGTGTTGGTGGGAACGTAAGCTAATACAAGCACAATGGAAATCAGTATGGAGATTCTTGAAAAAATGAAAAGTACAAATCCCACTCAATGCAGTTATTCCCCTTCTAGGCATCTTCTAGAAGAGTAAAGCCATCATACTACAGCGACATGTCCATACCACGTGTCAGCCAAACAGTGCTCAGAGGCATTATCTCAATAGTTTGCTCCACTACTAATTAGAAGGAAATCTTGCAAGTAGCCTCTATGTCCACAAATGGATGAATGGATAGAAAAGATATGGGATTTATATACCTGGAGAATTGCTTTTCTAAGAAGAATAAATTTGGGTCCTTTATAGGTTGATGTATCTTGAGACCAATGTTAAACTAAAAAATCAGACACTATTGGACGGTTACTTTTACATGACAAACCCAAATTATAAACAAGTTAAAGATTAAAAAAATGAGATGATATAAAATAGGGAAATAGATCTTTTGGAAAAGGGAAAAGAGATCAAGACCTATGAGGAGGGTGAGTGGAAAAAAGGAAGGTTAAGAATGAAAATATGTCCTGTGAGGAGTGTAATCATTATGCACTGAAAGCATGTATTAATGAGAACTGCAAACAAAAGGAACTGGTTCAGGTAAGTTGGTAGACTACCACAAAAATCGTAAGAGAAAAGAAATCAGGAAAACCACCACTCTAGCTGTATGTGGAAAGAGGGAGTGAGGGAAAGCCAGAACAGAGTTTCTACATTATCCAACTTACGCAGTTTTCAGGATAGGGCAGTGAGAAGAGAAATCAAGACAGACTAAAAATGACACATCAAAAATAAAAATTTGCTGGGTGTGGTGGCACATGGCTGTAATACCAGCACTTGGGAGGCTGAGGTAGGAGGATCGGTGTGAGCACAAGACCAGCCCTGACGACAAAAGTGAGTTCAGGGCCTGCCTGAACTGCATAGTGAGACCTTGTTTCAAAAAAAAAAAAAAAAAAAAAAAAAAAAAAAAAAAAAAAAAAAAAAAAAAAAAAAAAAAA
>PVJA010003614.1:0-93203 GCA_004027025.1 Myocastor coypus
GTTCAAACTCACGACCTTGCACTTGCCAGGCAGGCACTTGTGCCACAGAGCTATCTCCCCAGCCCCGTGGGTTTATTTCTTGAGAAGTCATTCTTTCTGGTGTAAGATCCCAGTTGCTCATCTGAAAATTATTATGCAAGTCAGATCTAGACTAATGCGTGACCCTTGTTAAAGTTATTCCGCAGCATGTGAATACCGGTGTTATTTTTATGGAAGCACAGTATATATCCAAACAAGAAAGGATATCGGGTTAGAGCATACTAAGTCCTTGCCTGGTTTATACCCCAAAGGGAAGAATGAAATGATACAAAAGGCCATGGAAGGGGCCCAGCGATCTCTGTACACTCATACTGTGGTTGTGTGGAGTGTACGTGAGATGGATTCTGTTTCTATCAAAGACACTCCCAGGGGCAAGATGGTACCTGCTCAGCATGCCTGCCCATCATGACAGCAGGCTCCTGGCCAGCCGGCCTGTGGAAGAGACTCTGTCCTTGGCCCTTGCTGTAGGTGAGGATGGCAGAGTGTAGGGAGTTGGTGGGAAAATTGTATGAACCATAAAAGCAAGCATGGGTCAGCGCTGAGATTGTTGATGACAGTGGCAGCGCCCCTGGCTCCAGGAGCCTTGAGGCTTTCTTCTTTTTTCTTTTCTTTTCTTCATCTTTGTACCAGGGACGGAACTCAGGACCTTGTAATTGGCAGGCAGGTTCTTACACCACTGAGCTATCTGTCTGGACCTCTGGAGCGGGTCTGCAAGTCCTCTTCTATGAGTGTCGTGGATGCCTCGAAGTCCTGAGTTGATTCCAAATATTTACAGGAGTTTCCATCACCCAGAAACATGGCAGTGTGTCTTCCCCCACTTACCTTGGCAAGTCTGGCACTGTGTGGCTTCTGGCTCTTCCCCAAATTGACCATGAAAGGTCATCCGTTGAATTGATTCAGAACCTCAAGGTGTCCACAGCAGCACAAATAAAAACACACAGAAGGGCCACCCAAAAGAAGTACTTCATGAAGTGGAGACAATGTTGCAATAAATGTGTTCAAAGCAAGGGAGGTACATTGAAGGTGACTAATGGCAATGGGTCCTTCAATCTGATTTGCCCCACTTCTCCCTTCCCTCCTCCCCACTGAACCAAGATCTCTCTATGTTGTTTAGGCTAGCCTTGAACTCACTGTGGTCCAGGCTGACTTCTTACTTGTGCTGACCCTCCTGCCTCAGCCTCCTGAGTGTTGCAATTACACACATCCAACACCTTGCCCAGCTAATAAATTAAAAAACAAAGCAGAATACCATTCACTGTACTTTATGCTCACACTTAGATACAATTTCACTTTGTGTATTAGCTTTCAGATACACTAATATTGGCTGCTTAGGGTCATTCTAGTGGGTTTTGTTGAGGATAGGACAAAGCGCTTAGCTTATACCTCCCACAGCCAAACTGTAATAGCTCTGTTCATGTAGATAAACCAGTTTAATGGAGTGCCTTGACTTAGAGCTCATGGATTATAAATACACAGCGGAAGTATTCATATGTTTCCCATAAAGGAGTTGACTAAATTAAAATAGTCATTTTCTTTCTTCTTTTTCTCTTTCTCTCTCTCTTTCTTTTTTTTTTTTTTTTGTCTTTTTGAGGCAGGGTCTCACTGTGCAGCTCAGGCTGGCCTTGAGCTCACTTTTGTAGCTCAGGCTGGTCTTGAACTTGCACTGATCCTCCTGCCTCAGCCTCCCAAGTGCTGGGACTACAGGTGTGCGCCACCACACCCAGCTAAAATAGTCATTTTCACTAGCAGTGATGTAAATGCAGAGTGTCTCTGCTTGGGTGATCCTTGGTGGAGATTTTCTTCACTTATTCTTTGCTCTCTAATGTGCCATACAGTATTATGCAAAAGCCAAAGGCTAGTGGATAACTGACCTTTTTCTATTGCAGGTGGATGACCAAATGAAGCTGCTTCAGAACAGCTGGAGTGAGCTCTTAATCCTTGACCACATTTACCGACAAGTGGTACATGGGAAGGAAGGGCACATCTTTCTGGTTACTGGGCAACAAGTGAGTATAGTGTGCATCCTGTGGTGGGGGGGAACATCTTGTTATTAGACACGTTCAGAATGGCAGTAATGTAACTAGGTCAGAAGCACTCTTGTGCTTAGAATGGAAGACACTGGCTGCAAGTAATTTAGAAAAGATGACTTGGTGCACTCAGTGCCCGCTCCGATGATTACAGATAAACTTGTAAAAGCAAACATAATCATAAGCGCTGGTGGCTGCTTCCAGGCTGTGGAAATGGAAAGTCCTGCTTCCAGGGATCAAGAAAGCTGCTCAAACAAATCCAGTGGTTAGCACAGAGTTCTCCTTGGCACTCCTCCCTCAAGTCCCTGTGTTAACCCACTGTGTTTGCTTGCCCACTGCTTCAAAACCTCACTAATTGTGGAATCCTCACGCTGGTGGAACACTGAGTCAAATGTTACCTATGGTCAAAATACTTAGCACGAGGCCCAGCACATCCAGTTTTCAAGAGTCAGCCATTCAAAAAGAACGTATGAATAATAATATTAACTTTATTATTGGTATTCCTTCAATCCAGAAGGATTATCAAACATCCTGTTCTGTGCTGGTCACTATTCTTGGGATATGGCCTGTATTAGTGAACAATCTGTCTGCCCATGTTGATAAGCTGGCAATATTAATGAAATGCACTCAGCATGGTGACCCAGGCCTATAATCTGAGGATCCAGAGGGCTGAGGCAGGAGGGTTGTGAATTAGAGGCCAGTTTGTGCTATACCATATAGTGAGAACTTACCTCAAAAACACAAAAGGAACAACAAGTCCTAATTAAACAAACCTATGGTATGTTAGAAGCCAAAGTGCTGAGAAAGGGAGAGGACAAGACCCAGTAGGTTAGGGGAATCTGCACATATGCGTGGCCGTGTGTTCTGCTATAACCCGTGGGCACATATTCATGTCCATGATTTAGTTTTTGCAGTGCTGGGCTTCAGTCCCAGGGCCCTCCACCTGCTAAGCTCTCTGCCGCTGAGCTACCCTCCCGGCCTCTCGGATGGCAGGCAGTGTTGTACAGGAGTAGGAGTCAGCCCTGCTGAGAGCTGCCATTGGAGCAAAGACTTGGAGGGTCCAAGGCAGTCACGTAGATAGGTATCCCAGAAAAGAGAGAAGCTACTCGATGGACCTAACTTCAGCTGCACAGGATGCAGGCAGATCCTTCCAGGTTCTTCCCCTCTCCCCTGCAGCTGGTGGGTTAGTGGATCCCCACGATCACTCATCCCCCAGGCTGTCCCCAGCAGGCCACCACCGCCTTGTTCAACAGTGGTGACTCTGTCCCTCACACACTCTGATCTTTTACGTCCAGCCATAAACGTTTATGTGCTGTGAAACCACAGCAGTGCATATTCGGAGATGAAAAGCTGTCTCCACACCATTTGCTGTGTTATTAATAAATCACACTTTCCCAATCAAATTAAAGGCAAGCTCCCTTTTGCAGGTCTGATCAATGCCACCATCTTCCAAAGCTATCTGGTCTCGTTCCCAGCTTCTTTGAGCAAAGCTGTCTAGACATGCTGTGTTTTCCAATCCTGCATAGCATTTTCATCCTGTGGCCGAGCCTTTAGAGGAGAGGAACCCACTGCTCCCATCCAGCCTCCACACCTCCCCCTCCCCCTCCCCTGCCCCACTGCCCAGCTGCACGAGAAGCCTAAGACTCGGCTCACAAATTAATTCAATTTCACTCCCTTCAGAGTTTTAGGAAATAAAATGGGCCTGGGCGCTTGGATTCCTGCTCTTATTTTTTTTCACATTTCATTTTGCCATAAGTGCTGCCCCTGAGTAAAGGTAATTACAACCTATGAAGTGGAGAAAAGTGCATTTTTTTGATTCTCTGACTTTCAAAACCAGGAATAATCAAGGACTAAGTAGTATCATAGTCTTTAATATCAATTATTTCTGCTTTGTGTGTTATATCACAATGGAAAGAGGGACCGTCCCACTAGAAAAGTAGTCTTCCTGCCCATCTTTCCTTTCTCGGCTCCCTTCTTGCCTAGGATGCCAGAGTTCTTCCCATCGTGTCCCAGCAAGTCTGCTTGTCTAATGACACCTTGAGATTAGAGGCAGGCCTCATACGTGGAAGCATGAACTGAGCTACTTCTCCAGCCCCCAAAAGACTTTTGAAAACAGAAACACAGGTCTACCTCATATGTGCCCACAGCTTCTGCTGTGACGCCAAGCATGCTAGGCATACGATTGATGCTAGTTGTACTCAAGAGACAACTGGCCCAGCTCTAAGTGCTTACGTAAGACATGGGAACCTCAGAATCCCCTTTATCATGTTCCCATGTCTCACTCAGGCTCTCCATGCCTTTCATCTTAGTCTCTGACCTAGAATACCAACAGTGTTTCCCTGTAAGGAATCAGCTTCCCGCTACTACAGATCATCGTCATGCTGTGCAGCACTTTAGCAGTAAGAAAAAAATAAGAAATGAAAATACCCTGGGTCACTTGGGCTGACCACACATCCCCAGTCTCTTGTGGGCCGTTTCTCCATCAAATATATGGCCAGGCTCTGCTCCATTCCCTCCACCCATTCTCTTAGATAAATAGAGCATCGAAGCCCCTGGCATTTGATGGTGTGCTGTCCTGAGCTGGAGGGATGGGTGGTTCCTTTCTGTCTACATGGGTAGAATCCATGGCTCTGAGAGAGTTGTGGGTGTCAAGAAATGGCCCTTTGGTTGCCTTAGTCAAAACTGTTGCATAAATATGTACAAATTTCAGTGGTGGGGTGATGGATAGAATACACCCTTTCCTGTTTGTTTTCTTTAAGAAAAGCAGCACTAGCCTGTAGAAGTTACTAGAAAACTGTGGCCCATGTTTCCATGTTGGGAAAAATTCTTTGGTTTAATTGTCAACCACCATTTCTTTGCAAATTAGCTAAGATATTTGATAATTAAGTAATTAAGTAACTCACCGGTTATATTCTGGTTACTAATGTCGCTGAAGCTTGTAGTTGGTGTTTAGTTCATTGCTTTTTAAAAAAATTTTAGTACAGGGTCTACAGGGTCTCACTGCATAGATTGGACATACAGTGATCCTTCCCTCCAAGAGCTGGGATTATGGGCATGTGCCACCTTGCACAGTCTCAATTGCTGTCTCAGTGCACCCTGGAGGCAAGGCTGGAACAGCATGCCAGGGATCAGACCCCACTCCCTGCATCTGTTTACTAGGCACTTTAGTCCATTGAGCTATCTGGCCAGCCCTTAGTTTCTTGTTTTTTAATTTGTAATTTTTCAAATTTTTTATCTTCCTCTTTAATTTTCTGCACAATGCTTTTTTTTTTTTTCCTATGTTTTTAATTCCATACAGAGTGCATGAAAATAATTTGTTTTCTAGGCTAGGGCCGATTTTATAATTGAAAAAAAAAAAAAAAAAAAGAGTACAGCCGAGTGGTGGAGCATGGGGCTAGTATCCCAGGGGGCCCCTGGGTTTGTTTTTCAGAGAGAGAGAGAGACAGAGACAGAGATGGAGAGACAGGGAGCAAATAAAGAGGAGACAGGAGGGGAAGAGAAAACCACATGATCACTGTGATTTTGAGGCCAGCTTGGCTACATAATAAGTTCAAGGCCAGGCCTGAATTACATAATGAGACTCTAACTCAAAATAGAAAGAACACTAAAAGCCATTCAAGATGCTGCCACCCCAAGTCAGTTGTATTTTTTAAGGGTTCTCTTCTGATCTTGGGAAACGATGTGTTTTTTTTTTTGTCTTTTTTGAGACAGGGTCTTGCTATGCAGTTCAGGCTGGCCTTGAGCTCACTTTTATAGCCTAGGCTGGTCTCAAACTCACACTGATCCTCCTGCCTCAGCTTCCCGAGTGCTGGGATTACAGGCGTGCGCCACCACGCCCGGCACGATGTGTATTTTAAATGAAGGTTTTCTTCTTTTTAAATTTGAAATAATCTCCAGCAGAGAGATAGACCGAGCTGTTCCCATGCACTTGTGTGGAGCACTGACTTTCAGACAGAGATAAGAACCTTTCTGTGATGCACTGTGTCAGGGCCACAGTGCTGTTGTCTTGGAGGAAGATAGGTTAACTGGTATCCTACCAGTGAAGTGGGCAGCCCTCCAGCAAGAAGCTGGGTTGGAGCTCATCTGTGGGCAAGGGAGAAATTTTTGCATTAAGTTAGAAAGTATTTCAGTTAGCCCGGGAGGTAAAGGAGCCTCAAAGCTGAGAAGTGGGAAACATTAGCCAGAGCCTTACAATCTACATAGTGATAAAGAGACACAGTTGCTCTGGATGGACAACTGCAGGGACTGCCCTTCGGGTGATGCCTTGCGTGACACGTCCACAGGTGACATCACAGCCTGGGCTCAGATAAGGGCCACTGAATGTGGAGGACCTGCAAGCTGCCTGCTCCTTTGGCTCCTGTGAGGAAGTCCCTGGTGGGAGGAGTGGCTGTGTAGTGGTCACACTCTTCCTGCACAGTGAAGCAGACACCAGGGCTTTGGGTCTTTACAAGGGACAAGGAACAGCTGGAAGAAGCTTTAACTTCAGACGCCACAGCTTTGCAGCTGCACCCAGAAGCAGTGTAAGGTGCCACTCCTAAAACAATCAGCATAAGCTTCCGGGTTGGCTTATGGAACGTTCCGTGATGATTACCTCTGGACCAAATGAAAATATTTACTGGGAATATTTTAAACATGGCAGATACTAATAATAACATCTTGAAAGCTGTCTGCGGCAGCCCTTGGTAGCTTTATGGTACTCTTCAGGTAAACTGGAGGCACCAGGTCCTCCTCACACGCACCTACTTCAGGGTGGCAAGCCTGTTATAGCAGAGGAGGGGGTAAAAAAAGATGAGATTAATTTTTGAAAAGAAAGGTGAGCTGGGGATCTACCTCATGATAGCAGATGACTTATCTGGCATGCCCAGTGGCCAGGGTAGGGAGATAATATCTGAGAAAGTGCTGCTTAGAGCTTAAAGGAACAGGGGAGTTAGGTGCTGAATTTGTTAGCAGAATGGAGTCCCTTCCAGAGACTAAAGAGAGTAAAGGAGGGGCTGGGGAGGTAGCTCCATGGCACAAGGGCCTGCCTGGCAAGTGCAAGATCGTAAGTTCGAACCCCAGTCCCACAAAAAGAGAGAGAGAGAGAGAGAGAGAGAGAGAGAGAGAGAGAGAGAGAGAGAGAGAGAGAGAGAGAGAAAGAGAGAGAAAGGAAATGTCACTACAGAGCACTTTCGTGACACCAGGGCCCAGCAGGGAAGTGAAGACTGTGTTGCCCACTGAGCCTTGTTGTCACAGGGGCTCAAGCCCAGGGGTTCTGTATCATTGAGCTACATCCCTACCCTTTTTTTTAAATTTGAGATAAGTGTCTCACTAAGCCCCTGTTGCCCAGGCAGGGCTTGAACCTGTGTTCTTCCTACCTGAGTCCTCCCAAGCAGCTGGGCTTGCAGGAGTGCACTGCCAGGCCTAGTTCATTGTTAACACCCTCCCCGCCCCACCCCAAAAATAAACCCCTAAGCTATGTGCTTATGTTTTAATTTTATTTTAAAAGTATGTCTCTTAATCAAACATCCACCAAAGTGTACATGAAATAACAGCAAACCCAAAAGAATGATGATCAGTAGCATTCAGCACTGACAAATCGATTCTGTAGAGTTGCTCTCCCAAATCTATGACAAGGTTTGTTTTCTTCTAGAATTACTAAGAAATACCACATGCACATATAAATAGCAGTAAGGTACTTTGATATGGGATCAGATTTTAGGACTTGCATATAGTAACTAATTAACGACAACAGTAGTGTCATCCTAAGGGAAAGGTCTACTGGCAACTTATTATCTTCTATTATTAGATATCATATTAAAGTGATAGGCATCTTACAATTTATAAGTCATCAAAATTTCAGCAATTAGAACCAAAAGTAATTTAGTAAAAAGTGTTTTTACCGTCATGATGAGTGAAATTTTATCCAAAGGGGACATCAGTTTAGAGAGTGTTGGTTCAATATCTCCCTTGAATTTAGTGGCATGAAAATTACGTGTAAGAGAGCAATAAATTAATTTTACTAAGTGCATAAAAGGCAAGGCCAGCAGATCCTGAAATGAGCGCAAAGTCTGCATTCCACCATGGAAATACAATTATGTGTGTGGTACAGTGTAAGAAGGTTGCAGGTCTGTATGCTGTTTTGGAATAAATCAGCCACCCTCCTTCAAAGCTGTGCAGTCTGATATATTATCCTTGAAAGAATTATTAATGAGTGGCTGAGGAGATAGCTTAGTGGTCTAAGTGCCTGCCTGCCAAAGGACCCAGATTCAACCCCTGGTGTCACATGCTGTGCCGGTGTTCGCCCAAGCTAGTCCTTGAAACCAGGTGTTGTGGCACGTGCCTGTGATCCTGGCACTTGGGAGGCTGAGACAGGAGAATCACTATGAGTAGTCGGAGCTGCATAGCCACACCCTGTACCAAATTAGATAGATAGATAGATAGATAGATACATACATACATATATACATGCATGCGTACATACATACATACATACATACATACAGGAAAAAGAAACATCTTTGGAGCCCCCATTTAATTTAGCACATAAGTAAAAGTATGACCATAAAGTTGTTGGGACACCAATTGATTTCCTGAGGTCCACTCACTAAAGGCCTCTTCCTAGGTATATAATAATACTATAAAACTTAGATTAGGTTCTATTACAGTGCACTACACTCTCATATGTGAAACTCTACCATCCCAACGTACTATATAACTATTGGCACCACACACACACACACACACACACACACACACACACGCACACACATATACACCCTCACTCACACACCTTTTTATATTTCACTTTGAGACCTGGTCTTACTAAGTTGCCAGGAACTTGCCACCCTCCCCAGTACCTGGGATGGTCACCCCACGGTGCTATTTACACAATAACACCATATTAATGAATATCACATATCTGTGACATGTTTTAATATGATCTCCCCATTTGAGGGTTTATGTAATGATCTTTATTTGAATGTACGCTCACATACTATGGTATATCCCAAGTGCTGAGCTGGTCCCAAGCTTAAATTGATAGTTTTGTTCCAACCAGGAGTATTGCTTAGTAATCACAAAAGTAGGAGGCCCCTCATCATCCAACTGTAGCTCAGCTGCCTTGTCTAAAGATGACAGCATGGGGCAGAGACATTCCCTGGATGGCCCAAGGCCATCTTGGCTCGCCAGGTTCCGCACTAGTCAGCTCTGGCCTGACCCCGGTGTCACTGACCACAGCCTCGTCCTCAGGCCTTCCTGCCCTCAGTCGCTTCTCAGGCCTGCTTGTCCCTGTAGAATGTATATTACAGGTTCATGATCCTTCTTAGAAATGCTGAGAACTATGAGGATTTTGGATTTTTTCTTAGATTCTGGAACATTTGCACATCTATCATCTGCACCATGGGATCAAAATTTGAACATGAATTCATTGATGTTTCATACTGCATACTTTATGCACATAGCCTGATGATAATTGAATGCAGTATGTTTAGTGAGTCTATGCTTTGACAGTAAGTTGTCACATGAGGTCAGGTGTGGAATATTCCTTCTTGTGGAGTCACTTGGGCATTCAATAATTCAGATTTTGAGCTGGGCATGGTGGCATACCCCTATAATCCCAGCACTTGGGAGGCTGAGGTAGGAGGATCGGTGTGAGTTCAAGACCAGCCTGGGCTACAAAAGTGAGCTCAAGGCCAGCTGGAATTGCACAACCAGACCCTGTCTGAAAAAGACAAAAACAAAACAACACAAAACAAAAATACAGATTTTGGAGCAATTTGGATTTCAAAAATTTTTTTAAAGACTTGCTTATTTTGGTACAGCTTGGACTCACTGATTTTCCTATCTCGGCCTTCCCAGGCTGGGATCACAGGGTATGCCCCAATGCCCAGTTTCAGCAGCTGGCTCCGTGCAGGGCCAGCACAGCATGTGGTACCAGGGTGCAAATCTGGGTCGTTATGCTTAGACCACCAAGCTATTTCCCTGGCCCTGGATTTCCGATTTTTTAATTATGAATATTAGCTTGTATTATTACCTGAAGTGTAAGACTTGGGCAGGCTTTAAAATATTCAGAATTTAGGCACCGCTGTTAAGTAGGAACATCCCTCCTGAAGGGTAAGGTTTCCCTGCACAGGAGCTGCAAGCTGAGCAGCAGCAGGACAGCCTGTCCTGTCCTCAGCCCCCGTTCATCTGGCTCGGCACTCATTTCAAGCATTTTATTCATTCCCGAAGAGAATGCAAAAGAGCTCTTAGAATGCTTGATGTTTGAATTTTGGGGGTAAATGCCAGCCTGCCGGTAGGCAGAGCGCTAGGACAGTGTGGTGCATAGCACAGAACTTTTGCTACAGCACACATTAACTGTGGCTTTTTCATGCATAGTTGCCTCTAAGCTGATTGACACCTTTGGGGGTCGTCTTTCCTCTGACTCATAATTTTTCTCGCTCTCGAAAAAGGTTTCTGTACACCAAGTATTCTCCAGTTATAGCTGAAAATTCAACTCATCATATTTACACAATAAAAAAAAAAATCCATTCTGCCTTGTTTTTAATTGCAAATTCCACTCAGGGGACTAGTTCTCCTGCTTAGGAGGCAGCCCCGCGCCTTCTCCTGGAGATTCGAGCACAGTCAATTATGGTAATGAAATGTCAATAAATATAAAAATTTAATACAGCCTGCTCTGGGTGAGTGGCAGATGAGGACTTGCCTTCCAGACAAATTTGCTGCTGCTGCAAATATTAAATGCACCTAAAAGAGTATCTGGTTGCCTGAGAGCTCTCCAGGAAAATAAGGATGGGAGTGAGCAAGAGGTACCAGCCCGGCTTTCCCATTACGCTACAAATGCAGCTGCAAAGCGGTGCTACCACTGACAGCCACCCCAACATCTTAACTTATTATTATAAATGCAGCTTCTGCGTTCCCATGAATAACCTGAGATGGGGGCCTGATAGCATTTCTTTTTTTAAGAAAAGAGAGATAACCTTTTTCTTATTCTTCTTATAACCTCCTTGCTGTGGTTAGAGGCAGATGTATTCATTTGATGGGCTTGGATGTAATCAAGTGGGACTAGCAATTTTCTATAACACCTTTTAAGGAAGCAGCGTACTAAAGAATGCTTCGAGTGGGATTTTTTGGTCATCCCCAAGTCCTCGCACCACAGATACACTCAAATGTAGCCTCATAACACAAGAGATGTAGCCCTGCCTCTGTTTTCCCCGTGTACTGTTTAATGTCAGTGTGTACATGCAGAATGATGTCCCGGGCTTGCTTGAAAATTTGAGAAATAAAAATGTTTCTTATGACTATAATTTCTAAAATTAGCAATGAAACCCATTCCCTACAAAGCTCATCACATGATTAGGTTTATCAGAATAATTGTGGTGCATGTTATATTAAGAGAATGTGTCAGAAATGCCTCTCAAAAGGAAATCCTCCTCTGTTCAAAGTCTTTATTGCAGCTCAACTGTAACAACTATTTTTTGTCTCAAGTGCAATGTGCAGTGTGTATCTCTGATTCTGACGCTCATTGTAATCATGGTTCTTTGTTGCAGGTGGAGTATTCTATAATAGCATCCCAAGCTGGGGCCACCCTCAACAACCTCATATGTCATGCACAGGAGCTAGTGGCAAAACTTCGGTCCCTGCAGCTTGATCAGCGAGAGTTCGTGTGTCTAAAGTTCTTGGTGCTCTTTAGTTTAGGTAAGAAATATTATTGTTGTACTGAATACAACTGAACTTTTCTAAATGGGGCCAAGTGCTGAGTGCCTTGAAGCCAACAGTTATGCTTTTGTTCTATCGATATAAAGCCTTTACTTTCAAATCATGAAATCTTCAAACATAAATATATCCTCTTAGGTATTTGTACATGATTCCTAGTCTTTCAAGGGATAGGCTGTGGTGTGGAAAGGAAATTACTTCGTTTGGAGTTCTGGATTTCCTTCTATAAGAGACAGATAAGCAACAGTCAGGTAAAAGTATGACCAAAGATGAGCAGGGACGGTACAGGGACAATGTATGGTATCTGATTTTAGCTGTCTTTCTGCCATTGATTTTCTGTGTGCCTTTTGTTTCAGTTTGCTACCCACTGCTGCTTTTATTCTTCTAAAATATGGATAGTAATTAAACGCTTGTATTTAAAATCTCTATCAGGATTAACTAGGGCATGTTTATAACCATACGTACCCCAATGAAAGTATAAAAGATGACACTTGTCAAGAGGAAAGATGCTTCTTTAGCAGAGCTTTGGAGAAGAAAGATAACTAAGGAAGACAGATTAGCTAAATCAAGGTTCTCAGTGAGCCAGTGGAGAAAAATCACCACTGCTTGGAATAAAAAAAGGATTAAGGAGATGGATTTTTATTGACTTCAAAGGAACAGATTTTTCTGCCTGTCCCTTACTTGATTTCTGTATTTTGTAGGCTTAATAAAGCCAACTTAAACAAACTTTTGCCAACTCCATTTATTCCTCATTGGCAGACAGCTGAGGGAGGCAACTTTCCTTGAGTGAAAAAAAAATTGCAGAAATCAGATTTACCAACATATGTTTTTTCTTTAGTTTTCAGTTATAAGATAGTTGCAAATTCATATCCTAAGAAATAAAACAAACTGCAAAGTAAAACAGATGTGTCTGCTCTCTAAATTGGGCACTTTAGATTAAGAATTCCTCTTGACAGTGCAGCACAACTGTTGCTAATAAAGGAATAGTTTGAAGTAATAGAAACAGAGCTAATTTTTCACATCTAGTCAACATTCAAAATAAAAAGAGAATTTTTATATTTTGGAAAGTGTGATAAATATAGCAAGAAAAAAATGTTGCTGAAATTTTAAAAAGATAATAGGTCTTTCTAGATGTGGTGTTCAAAAGTTTGTGATGCCAGGACTGGATCTCGTATGATTTTTGCATTCGCTACAATAATCAGAAAAGTTCTCTTCAAATGAGCCAGTGATCTAGCGCTGCTTTTAGAATGGCCAGAGTCAGACAGTGCAGGCCTATGTGCCAGAATCCCGCCGTTGTTCCGGTTTATGGCAAAAATTAACCTTTTCAACTGATATATTTGCTCAGTAATTAAATGGAAGATGTGGTAATATATGTGTGAGAGATCTTATAGCATCCTAGTGATAAAATATTTAGAGAGCGTCATCTCACTTCAAAGGTATTTTAAATTAGCTAAGCAGCTGTATGATATTTGAAGATGTACATATTAAGCATAAGCCATGTTTAGTTCTCGTCACTTTTATGTTGACTTTGACCAGTCTCAGAATTATTGCGTTCTCTGCTAGTTGGGGGTGGAACTGATAGGTGTGCAGGCTTTGAACTTTGCACAATTTTCCTAACCTCAGTCACACACACTCTCACTGGAGAAGTGCATTGACTACTTCACCGTGTAGGGTAACAATGCCCTGCATGTCTACTTGTCTCTCCCTCCCTCCCTCTTCGGTTTCTCTTTTGTGGTGCTGGGGATCAAACCCAACGCCTCACAAGTCCTGAGCACATAGTCTGTCACCAAGCTACATCTCCAGTATCAAAGCAGCAACTACATTTTCTTAAGAAAAAAGGAAAGCATAGCAAACAGGGTGTGATAAAGAGTTAGGGTCTGTTTTAGACAGGGTCTTCCTGTGTAGTTCAAGCTGACCTTCAACTCACTGTGTAACACAGGCCAGTCTTAAACTGGCATCGAGCCTCCTGACTCATCCTGGAGTGCCGAAATTACCTGTGTGTGTGACCATGCTCAGCAAGATTTCATTTTTAAAGAAGCAAGTAAATTAATTGTCCATACCATTTAGATGATTTCCAATTTATGACTCAAAATCTGTCTTCCCCAGTTCACAAAAGGTAGTTGATCTTTTTCAAAAAAAATTTGTTTTTTGAGACAGGGTCTTGCTATGCAGTTGAGGCTGGTCCTGAGCTCACTTTTGTAGCCCAGGCTGGTCTCGAACTCGCACCAATCCTCCTGCCTCAGCCTCCTGAGTGCTGGGATTACAGGCGTGAGCCACCACGCCCGGCCTCAAAAATTTTAACTTTGTTGAGTTGTATGTATAGTCAACTTTTAAAATCCTGGGCTAACTTTACCTGTGAATGAGAGTGAAACCATACAGTTACCCTGAAGAGCCTAGTGCAAGTCCTAAGCCTGCTATCCAACCTCCCATGTGTCTTGAGTCTTCTGAGTCTGAAATCAGGGGAATTCTGATCTTAAGTCAGCATCGAGCTTTCTTTTTTCCCTTCCTTTCCTTTCCTTTCCTTTCCTTTCCTTTCCTTTCCTTTCCTTTCCTTTCCTTTCCTTTCCTTTCCTTTCCTTTCCTTTCCTTTCCTTTCTTTTCCTTTCCTTTCCGTTCGTTCTGTACCATTCCGTTCTGTTCCCTTTCTCTCTCTCTCTCTCTCTCTCTCTCTTTCACATTTTTTTTCCTTGTACCAGGGATTGAACTCAGGACCTTGAGTTTTCCAGGCAGGTGCTATCTCTCTCTCTCTCTCTCTCTCTCTCTCTTTCTGTGTGGCATGTGCCACCACACCTGGACTCTATTGCTGGCTTAGTGTATCCTGGGATGGGGCTAGCCCGGCCAGCAATTGAACCTGGTCCCTGTGATTGTCTCAGCTTGTCTCAGAAGGCACTTAGTCCACTGAGCTATCTTTTTTTCTTTCTTTCTTTCTTTTTTTTTTTTTTTTTTTTTTTTTTTTTTTTTTTTTTTTTTTTTTTTTTTTTTTTTTTTTTTTGTCTTTTTGAGACAGGGTCTCGCTATGCAGCTCAGGCTGGCCTTGAGCTCACTTTTGTAGCCCAGGCTGGTCTTGAACTCACACCGATCCTCCTGCCTCAGCCTCCCGAGTGCTGGGATTACAGGCATGCGCCACCATGCCCGGCCACTGAGCTATCTTGCCTGCACAGCACTGAACTTACATCCTGTTAAGAAAAGGTGAGGGGGAGGTTGGACATATAGCTTAGTGGCATAAGTGTATGCCTGGCAAGCATAAGGTCCTGAGTTTCATTCCCAGTGCTTCGGAAAAAGAAAAAGCAGTAAAATAGGGCAAAAATGAGGATTTTTTAAAGGTTGATTATAGGCCTGAGGCCATAGTTAGACCGTTACCAAGGTAGTGTTTCCTGTGGACCACGAGTCAGCCTTTCCCAGATGGATTTTCTGAAAGAAGGTAGGGTGAGCTCCTGAGCAGACTGAGCATCCCAAAATGGAAGGAATGGCCCCTGAAGTGTCAACAGCAAGTGTGTGGGAAGCTCAGGGATGGGCACGGCCTACGGGACTCTGGGACAGACTGGCAGAGTGCTGGGGAGGCAGGGCTGGCCAGTGAGGCACAGGCCTCAGATCCGTAGGACAAGTGCTCATCAAGCGCTTAGGCATCTGGTACAGCAGTAGGTGCTGGGAGACAGCATAAACCAAGGCACTTTGCAGGCACATAGCATTCATTAGGCAACCAGGAAACATCCCAGGGCTCTTACAGCACTGGTGAGGCCGTGTCCTGGGTTGGTATGTGGTACTGAGGTGGAAAGATTCTACCACATCTTGAGATGGGAATGGGATGAGGGATACCAATGAGTTTGAAGTAGCAAACAACAGGAGGCGGCAGAGTTGAATATAGGGTTTGGATTTCTGGGTTCCACATGCTTCGTGAGAAAGAAAAATCTGCAGAAATAGCAGTTGACCGTGGAGTCAAAGTAAAGCCCAGGAATGGGACCTCTTCTGGCCCCAAGAAGTCATTTTTCACTGATCCCAACTCCCAGTTCTATGAGAACCTAAGTGACAGGACTAAAATAAGTCTCCAGTGTCTGCTTCCCGGTTGAATCACTGAGCAAACACCAACTGGTTCAGCTGCTCAGAAAGTCAAGTCTTCCCGCTCTCCCTCTGTGTGTGATAGACCCTGGAGGTGCAGTCTGTGCCTGTTGTGGTGTGTTTTTATTTTTTACTTATTTATTTATTTATTTATTTATTTATTTATTTATTTATTTATTTAATTTTATTTATTTTTTTTTTTGTCTTTTTGAGACAGGGTCTTGCTATGCAGTTCAGGCTGGCCTTGAGCTCACTTTTGTAGCCCAGGCTGGTCTCGAACTCACATCAATCCTCCTGCCTCAGCCTCCCAAGTGCTGGGATTACAGGCGTGAGCCACCACGCCTGGCTGTGGTGTGTTTTTAAATTCTGCCAAGTTACCATGTTTTGTTGCCTGACTGAGATAATGTGAATTGTGGCCATTGGTAACAGAAAAGGAGATATTCTGAGCTGGCCAGTTAAAATTCATGACTCAGCAGAAGCCAAAATAAAATTTTCGGTGTTTGTTTATTCGTTTTTACTCCTCCTAACCTCTAACAAGGAATTAAAGTGACCAATGAAAGGAAACTCATAGTCTGTTACCCACCAGTGAAATCATAAGTCCAATAGGGGGAAAGGCAGTGATGATGTTTTCTATCATTTTGGATAAGGACAATTCCCTTGCATCTCCTGAATACAAGGGCAGAACGGGAAAGCTGTCGCTTAGTTTTAAACTGCGGTTGGGTGTGATGGCACACATCTGTAATGCAGCATTTATCTGGAGGCTTCTGAGGCAGGAGATGGCTGTGAGTTTGAGGCCAGTCTGATCTACATAGTGAGTTCAAGACCAACCTGAACTGCACAGCAAGATGTGGACACTGCCTTAAAAAAAAAAAAAAAACTTTAAAAAGGTCGTATCTTGAATAATGTCACTACATGTTCAAGTTCATTGGAAATGTTAATGTAATTTCAATGCTCAAAGCAACAGTAACCAGCGTGTGCCGGCTAGGATGCCATCAAACGTTTCCTGGCCTGTTGACTCAATGGCCAAATAAATGCTACTAGCCTTTTTTTTTTTTTTTTTTTTTCAATATCCCAGGTGGCAAAAGAAACTACTAGAACAGTGTTATGATCCTGTTTTCTCTGAGTATCCTTGATTTGTAATAAATAATTCTTTTCTGATCAGCCAATATTTCTGAAAGCATCTTTTTCTAACTTTGATGAATTCTTTAATATGAAATTATTCTTCCAAGTACTTTACAAAATTAAGATGCATTTATAGTGACATTCATTATCATAAAATAAATGTCTAATTTACCAATTTCTATTACTTTACATGTCCAGTTATAGGAGAATCTGTAGAATTGCATACAAATAGGATCACAGATATTATTTGTTACTTCAGGACTCCTTTTCATGATTGTAGAATACAAAATGCTGTTTATACAAAGCACTAAAATAATGGCTCACTAATGATGCATTAGGGAAATACAAATGTATAAACATTATCCATCACCTATTATCAGACATAAACCCATGAATTTTCAAAGAACTGCCTTGCTAATTTCTTTTTCATTTTATTGTTTTATTTTAATAAAAAATAACATTGACACAGTTTCAAAACACTTTAGTGGGACAGCCACAATAATTGATACAGTGCATATTGTTGTCTTCATAGTAGTTGTTCAGACTATAGGATATAGACATGATAACTTTTCTAAACACTATTGGTACAAATATTTCTCCTCATTGAACTAAGATAAAGTAGTTGTATAGATAGAGCAATATTCCATAATAGTAGTGGGTTATTGGCAGAACTGGCAATGTCAGAAGCTATTGGTTTGACCCTTTTACAGATCAGCATACTAATCTGGCTTTATTTTTTATGCCTCATGGTTAAACCTCTGCTGGATGGTTAAGTCCAAGTTAAAGCAAGGCCTATATAACAAAACATGTAATTTTCTTATCTGACAAAGTCAGTCAAATCTGCTCAGAATTTGCCTTGAAACCATGTCCAGCGTTTTGTAGAACTTTTGTCAGTGTCAGCAATCTGGATGAGGCACGGCCATTGCTTGACCAGTTTGCACTCTGAAAGCCTGAGAGAATGTTTTCTCTAGGTGATTCTCCTTAGGCACAGTATACATCGTTGATCCCTTTCCTCTGTGAAGCATTTGTTATAGGTCGCTGAGCAACACCAACTGCTGGTGTCTTCAGCAAGGTTTCCCAAGTCAAAACAGTGCCTAATGTTTGGCTCAACACTCCTTATATTTACACTTTCCAGATCCATTTAGGGGGACTGCTGCATTCTGGAGCTGTCTCTGTATAGCAGAATCCACCCTCTTTCTCCACCAAAGCTGTATTTCGTTTCCTTGCTGGATCAGATTGAGAAGAGCAAGGCTTGGTACAGTGGTACATGGGAAGGACCTACATAATATTTACTATAAGATACATGAGTAAATGGATTTATTTAAACTTTAAACAAAACCTTTACTAAAGCAATTGTGATAGCTAATTTAGAGGTAACTTAGTTGAAAAGTTGTGTGTCAGGTGCAGACAAGTTTTCTGAGACTTGTTTTCTACCTTAACTCCTACTCTTGATTCTCATTTTCTCAGTTTATAATAGGAAGTGTTTATTTAGATATAAGCTCTTTGGGAGCACTAACTTACAGGAAGAATACAGATAGCTAAGGCTGGGTGTCATATTCACTTTTGTTACAAGCAAGTGAAAGATCAGAGACCTTACGCCTGTGATCAGTGACAGTGGTTGAGGAGTGTTCTACATTTCCTGTCCTTGAAAGTCTTGTTTCTAGTAAAACACATTTGAGATATCCTATCTTTGTTCATCTTGTTAGCAGCTCATCTTGTCAGCAGCCACTCAATTTGTAGTTGTGGCACTTGACGTGGCCCTTAAGAGTCATCCTCATATAGGCAAATGCCCCAGGGAAGATGGGTTGTGGTACGGGGATGACTCAACTGTTTTAGATGGGAGAGCTGTTGCTTGGTAGTTGGCCTCCCATTACTGTCACCTCAGCCTTCTCTGGAGTTCCTTTGCAAGTGCAAAAGGCATCGTGTAATGATTATGCTGGTGGAAGAATTGTTTGATTCATATCAGGTTTGGCTTAGGCGTCGTGCAGTTTAGGGCATAATTTGATACTTAAGAAAAAAAAAAATAAAACAAGACCAGGCCTCATAGCACCCATCTGTAATTCTAGCAGGCCAGAAGCTGAGATAGGAGGATCACTATGAGTTTGAGCCCAGACTGAATTGCATAATAAAACCTAGTCACAAAACAACAACAAAGAAACTCGAAAAAATTGAGGACATTATCTTAAACACAAATGGTACATTCACAGTTAGTGTATTAGTCATAATAAACAGTTTGGAAAGGGTACCAAAATGGCTCTTAAGATAGTCAAAGAATCTTTCTTTTTTTTTTTTTTTGTGGACCAGGGTTTGAACTCACAACCTTGCACTTGTCAGGCAGGCACTTGTGCCACGGAGCTATCTCCCTGACCCTTGAAAGAACCTTTATAGTCATAATTTGGAAAAATAAAATGGGACACTCTAAGGCCAAGCAGAACATTTTTACCGTGTCTGGTGTGGAGTCCTTTAAACTACTCAAGTCCACCAGGAACTGAGAAGGAGGGAATATGAGAAGCACAGGCCTTTTATCTATCAAATTAATTAACTATAAGGCCCACAAACAGTGCATGCTTGGCAGATACGGGTTTTTAACAAATATTTATAACATTTTCTAATGAAAGCATGCCTTTCCTTCCAACTACTACTGTGATATATGAGAGTGAGAGAGAGAGAATTATAAAATAATAGCATTAATACAAACACAAAATGTGGGGAAAGGCAGGTTAGCAAAAGGTATTGATAGTATTAGGAGCTTTGGCATCTTTAGAGAGTAAAGATATTAATTTGAATATTTATATTCTTTGGAAGATTAAAAATGGTTCCTTACATTTACAAAGGAAATACTAGATGGAATTAATGATGTCCAGATTTTAGGTCTGATTTGATTGTGACACTAGGGGAGTGTCTGATGCCAGAATAAGCCACAGAAAGAACTGGTGCTACTTTCCTTCAATGGTGGCAGTAATGCAGCATTTTTATGTGAGTAAATTACTCCATTTTTCTCCAGCAGAGAGAGGGAACACAGAACATCTCCCTTTGACTTTGTAGCTAGAGAAACAAAATGAGTGATCTAGTCGGCATTTTCAGCCTCGGAGCTGGACCTAGATCCGACAGCCCCGAAAGCAGATGAGTGCTCTCTGCTGCAGTGTTATCTTCACAGACGTCTGAACTCACTTTAAAAATTCTGTTGTACAACACTTCCAAATCATATAGTGGAAATGTATGTAACTGCCAACCTGCTTGATGTCCCAGATGTTGAGTTTGTGTTCCCTGAGATTGGAAAATGAATTCTAAGGAACAGCGGGTTATGAGTAGGAAAATTTATTGGAGAAGTAGAATGGGGAGTAAAAATGGAGATAAGAATAGCTCCTGAGAGATGAGAGGAATTCCAAATGATTGGCAATGAGCTTGCTTCTCACAAGAAGTTTTGGGGCCGACCAGATAGCTCAACAGACTATAGTGCCTGCTTAGGCAGAGCTCAGCGGCCAGGGCTTGATCCCTGCCATGTCGTGTTGGCCCACTCCTGAGGTGCCCTGAGACAGAGACTGGGTGTGGTGGCATGTGCCTATATTCCCAGTGCTTGAGAGGCTGGAAATGGAAGACTCATTGAATCTGACCTGTGTAGTGAGATCCTTTAGATCCTGTATGAAAATACATTTTAAAAAGTTTTATAAAGCAAAATCATGACATGAATATGATGTGGGACAAATGAGATTACAGATATAGTTGTGTAGGTAATAATGATCCAATAGTAGCAAGCACAAATGTGTGACATTAATTTATAGCCTTATTGGTCTTGGTCTCAGTCTTAGTGGGTAGAGAGCATGGCTTACCTCCAGTGAGATAATAGTTCATTTATATGGGAAATCTGGCAGTGGCGTACCAATAATCTCAAACTTTCATTCTTCCCTTAGTAAAATATGTAAGCCTGGCCGTTATGACTTCAATCTTCTTCAGATACACGTCCCAACTCAATTTTGATGTTTTCATCCTTTGTATTAACTCTTCTGAGGGCCTAGCTCTGTCAGACTGCCTGTAATATTTCTAGATAATTTAGCTGTCCATAATACTACCAACTCAGTAGGGCACAATAATATATGGAGTTCAGACATTCGTCTAAAGAAGCAGGCCAAAGACAAAGCCAACCTCTATTGGGTAAAGTAGGGAACCACTTGACATGATTTCTAGTCATCATTGAATGTAACAACTACAGGCATCCTAGACAGAGACTGCCTTTACATAAAATGTTTTGTATTTGCATACAATCTAAGTTTGTCCTTCTGAATGCTTTAGGTCATTGTTACAGTATGCTCTTACAATACCTAATGCAGTGTAAATTATAGGAAAATAGTCCTACTATATTTTTTAATGTCAAGAAATGAAAAATGTGTTTAACTTTAATATAAATGAGATGGTTTTCAGAGATTGTGGAACCTGTGGCTATGAAGGGCTCATTGTAATTATATCACTTTGAAATGTCTTGGTTCCAGAAGATATCATGTTTTTGTCATCCCTACAGGAACTCTAGGTTTCAGGTCTAGTAGAAAAGCATTTGACCCAAAGCTGTGGTCTTCTCTCTCTCAAAGATGTGCTCCATACAGTTTGTTGTCTCTTAGTGTTTTTGTTTGTCTGTTTGGGACTTTTTGTGAGACTATGAGGCTGGCCTCACAGACTCTCAAGTGCCGAGATTGCAGATGTGTGCCATTACCCCTGGCCTTGCCCTCTTTGATTAATATTTACTGAGGAGGCAGCAAGTAGACTTGAGGAAAGATAAATGATCATAAGCTCTACTCGCAGATCCCTTTTAGATCTTCCTTATTTTAGCCTTCCAGATTGGAAAGGATTATACTTGGCAGAGTGGGGAAGGATTACAGCACCATTCCCTACCTCAGGGTGTTGAGTGTAATTGCTCAGATAACATGATGTTGACATTTCTAACAGTAAACAAAACTGCATGTTTACTGACCATAAAATGCAGATGACTTTTTAGCCTTTGGGGTAAGGAAATTTGTTTGCAGTCTTGCAATAAGCTTTAGTTTCTGATATAATAGGGCTCTTTTTCCTTATTGGAGTTACCTAGTAATTCTTTCCCTTTGACAACAAACGAAGATGTAGTGCTCATTTTTTCTTTACCTTGGGCCACCATTTGTCCTCGTGACTTTAGATAATTAAGCTGGTGAAGTTCACTGGCAAATTTTTTGAAGAGCAGCTGTTGAAGCAAGATGCCACTGGTGGAGACTGGTTTTGGGTGGCCAAGTCAGTCTCTGCAGAGCTTCAGATTCCAGTATGGTCATCAATGGGCAAAGAATTTCAGAGCAGCTGTTAATAATCCATCTCACTTAACAAGAGATAACGGGGTCTTGTAAAATGTAATGATTCATTCACAAGGTATGACATACAAAAGGTTCCTTGGTTGACATCTGCAGAACTATGTTCTTTGACTGTAGCCTGCGACTTGCCTGTGATGCCCATCTTTAAGGGAGACTCCTTCCCTTTCACCTGACAGAATGCTATCTAGTATGTTCTGCTAAGGTTGGTAAGTGCAGTCCCATGAGAACACCTGGGCTCCGTGTCCACAGCCTCTTTCCCTGGTCTGCTCTTAGTGGTTGACTCCCTGCTGCAGCCTGGGCCTAAACCAGTGCATGAGTGGCAGCTCTACCCACTAATCCAAGTTCAGATGTCAGTGAAGTATTGGTGTGTAAACCATGGAGATGGTTTTCTTCTATTTTCTGTGGACAGGAAGTAGCTTTCCAGGGCTACTGATGATTGGCCAGTTATAGAGTTCTCTGCTTGTGAAAGCATTTTCTTTCCTGGGTTATGCGCGGGACTCTCTCTCCCCCTCAGGGATTGGTCCTAGGCCCTTGTGCTTACCAGTCAGGTACTTAACCTGCTGAGCTATCTCCTGTATGCTTAGGATTCTGCATTCTATCCCCTTCTAAGCTGTGGGCCCCAGGAGAGGGGAACATATGTGTGTGTGTGTGTGTGTGTGTGTGTGTGCGCGTGTGTGTGTGTGTGCGCGCGTGTGTGTGTGCGCGCGCGTGCGCATGTGTGTGGGTGTGTATTGGGGGAGTAGGTTGAGTCTTAGGGTGTATGTGTGTATTGGGGGTATAGGTCGAGTCCTAGGGTTCCCTCACCTCAGCAGTTGGAGAGTGACCTGAAAATACCATACACACAACTTTCAAGGAAGGAATGCAAAGTACTTTAAAAAGGACCTCTTTTATGTCTACAATTTGATCAAGGTTTTACCTGTTTGCTTTTTGCTTACACTAGATATTCCTGCTCTGTCTAAGAAAAGTCATAGAAACTGGAGAAGAATGAATTTTTCTCTTTGCTTTTTTATAACATTAAATCCAGTTAATAAAAGAGGCTTCCAAAATCTAATAGAAAAAATTTGATCAGTGATTAAACTTTGTGTTTGCCCTGACTAATGCAAAATGAAGAAGGAGAAGGAGAAGGAGAAGGAGAGGAAGAGGAAGGAGAAGGAGAAGGAGAAGGAGAAGGAGAAGGAGAAGGAGAAGGAGAAGAAGAAGAAGTAATCCAAGGGCGGTGGAACCGGATATCTCGTCTTGCTCAGCTGTCTCTCTCTGGAACTACTCTAAAAGGTTGCGCAGGGGTTGAGAATTAGCAGGGCTACTTATGCATCACCTTTTAGATTGAATATTAAGGTTATTTGGAAGTGAATGTAAGAGTCTGTCATAAAATTCTTATGTGGAACCAGACAGGAGGTGGTCTTGAGCCCCAAGTGCCAGTCACCCCATTCTGCAGCAGTCACCTTTTCTGGGCCCTAACCAGGTCTGCAGTCACTAGTTGCCACCATCGCTGCCAGCTTCAGTGTGTCCAATCAGCTGCACACCCACCTCACCTCATTACCCAAGTACATTGCTGGAGTTGTTCCTCATGAAGTCAGAGAAGTGAAAGAAATATCCTGGGGCTCGCCTTACCATTAGCATGCTGTCTTGGATTTTTACCTTTTCATTTGTGATATTCTAATTTAGAAAAACACTAGACACTTGTCAAATAACCATGCTTATCTTCATACTAATGCCTTGTTCATGTGTCTGCTGCCAAGGGTAAAGCTGGCACATAAGCGCTTCCTAAAATTTATGTAATCATTTGAAATTCAGAAAGGATTGATTAGCATTCAAGAGATGCCGCTGCTCAATATTTACACCATAGAGATTTGGCTGAGGCAAATAATGGCACATAAAGGTGATGTTTGTCTTAATTAAATGCTGTATAATAGGCATTGGGTGGGTTTTTTTCTTTTCTTTTGGTGAGCAAAGCAGTCTAACAATGACCAGATATAATTCATTTTGGAGTTCTAAGTTTGAACTTAATCAATACATGTATTTACAGCCATGGAAGAGGTGATTATCATTTGTTATGTGCTGCTGCAAGAATATAATTGCCCAAATAGCATTTATTTAGGCATGTTTCTGAGTAGTTTATGTCTAAAAATATTTATCATATTTTAGCTGTTCACACTAATATTGCCATTTTGCTAACTGCTGTTGCTCAGAGATATGATTTTTCAGAGGCATACCGGCATGGAAGTCTGAGAATAACCAGCAAGGGAAAGGAAATGAGAGGTGGCTCACTCTGGTGGACCCTCCCCACCCCACCCCGCATGGCTATGCACAGCCTCACAGTGAAGTGACCTCTGGGTACTGTGCAGAGTCGCCAGTCATGGCACACTTAGCTCAAGTCTGCACACCTTAGGGTGTGGACAGCAGCGGGTCTCGGGTCTGCTGTACAACTAAGAAGTGAATTACAGTGAGTCATCAGTAAACCTCCCTCCTAGCTTAGTGATAAAGCGCAGGGGGGAAGCAATCTTAGGTTCTGGTTGTGTTTTGTTAAGGGAGTTAAACTCCAGCTACACCCTTTGAATGCAAGAGCAGAGAAAGAGGCTTTGCGTCACTTCCAAGCCTTAAATTCCACAGAATAGACCAAACACCTACTAGGTGAGACCATTGTATGAGGCTACATGCAGCTTTTCCAAAAGAAAAAAAGCTCCACATGATGCTGAACTTCCCATTGGATCATGGGGACCCCGCTGTCCCAAGGCAAGCCCCACCAAGTTCCCAGTCCAGAGCCCACCAGGACCAGCCTATGGCACACGCTAGTATCTTCCTCACTCTTCCATCTGCTGACGCGATGCAAGGCAGAACACGAGCCTGTGTTCACTTCATTGGTGCCTATTACTGAGAGGACCTCCACCAGCCCATGTTGCACCGCTCTGGCAGCCACTCACTGTGTGGAGAAAGGCGTGTGTCTCCAGGAGGCACTGTCCATGACAGCCACTCATGAGCTACCCAGATGTTAAACAGCAGCTTCCTCCTTAGACTAGAATGCCAGTCTCGAAATGAACTGGCAGTATACGGAGCCTGCAACAGTGTGGAGCCCAAGCCCCCGCCAAGTCTGGATGCAAACACTGATGTGAACATCAGTTAAGCACCTTGTGTGCCATCAGTCAGATTGGGTTGGGATTTCAAGCGGGGAGCTTTTGGACTCTTACGTGCGAGAAAGGATCACGGATCTGCAGTTCAGTGATTATCAAACTTAGACCTACTTTCTGATCTTTCTTTTTAACTAACTCTAAATTTTTCATCACTGTTGTGTTTGAAAGTGATTTCCAAGGAAAATGCACTGTGCACATTGCATATTGCATTTTATTAGGTTAAGGCCCAACTGTGGGTGAGTGAGCCGGTAGCTTGATCTTTGGAAAAGAACATCGACAGGCGCTCTTCCTCAGATGCTCCTAGCCAAGAACATGGAGCTGTGTGCTGTCTGTAAAGGTCAGAGTGACCTGACTGGCAATGTCGAGCTCAAGTCTGGACAGTTCTTCCTGTGAAGTCCTGCATCTTCTGTCTCCCACATTGAGGCTCCACCCACTAAACCCTCCCTCCCAACGGCCCCTCCCCTCAGCTCCTACCGCTGCCCTTGTTTTCTGAGCAGGACTTTTTCATTTAGGGATTACTGTTTCTCTCTGCTGTTATCCTGCATATAACACAGTGCTGAAGTCACAGTTGTTTAGCGGGATGTGCATGGCTAATGTACCCAAAGCCACACAGCTAGGAGGCAGGGTGAGCCCATGGTCCAGCCAGACACACTCACTGCAGACCTGTGCTGTTACTCTGTAACACATAACAAAGGAAGTTGTTTCATGTGGGTCTGAAAAAACGTAGGAAAAGAGGAGTGAAGAAGGGAAGAGGCATTCGTAACTAGTTCTTACCAGTAAAGTAGCAAAGCGGTGTGATGCGGCACTGAATACAGACTTCGTGTGTGTGTGTGTGTGTGTGTGTGTGTGTGTATCTGTTGTCTAGTAATGTGTACTGAACCCAGAATCTTTACAATGAGATACCTTTCTGGTCCTTTTTGGTTTTTATTTTGAGACAGAATCTCAATTTGTAAGTCACCCAGAGTGGGCTCAAACTTGGGACCCTCCTGTGGAAGCTGAGCCCTGGGGTCACGGTCACATACCATTTCATCCAGCTAAATGCATTTTGTTATCCAACCTCATCCTTAGGAGCTTATGTCACCACAGATTCCCCATGTGCAAAACCAAAGCAATAATGATCTACTGAAAGTGGGGCCAGCAAGATGGCTCAGTGGTCTAAAGCACTTGCTTAGGAAAGCTTAGTCAACCGCAGGGATTGCACCACATGGTGTGCCAGCCCCAGCCCCAGCCCGCAGGGCAGGATGAACGGGCCATAATATAAAATAATAATAATAATAATAATAATAATAATAATAATAATAATAATAATAATCTACCAGAAGTATCAATGTAAGGAACAAATGTATTTATGAGGAATTCAGCATGATAGCTGGTATACTGTAGCCTAGCCATAGATGATTACTATACTACATATCTATACTGAACTAGTGATAGTCATAAATGCAGTCTGTTTATTGGGACATGCCTTTTCTCATTATAATCCCTGGGGTGCAGAGCTTATGAAGAAGCGCATCCTTGTGTTAGCATAACTGACCTGTGCACTCCTACTTTCAAATTTCAGCTCTGCTAACCAGAGGCATTGTTATTACCTTCCATGTCTACACTGTCAGAAGAAGCAAACTCAGCCCCTTTCTTTCTGTCCTCCAGAGTCCAGTCTTAGGTGTTCCTCCATTGATGCGGGGCGAGCTGAAGGCTCTTGCAGAGGGCAAGGGGACTCTCACATTCCTTTTCAGTGTTCTAGAACTGTGAATGCTTTTACTTGAGCTGCCTAAAGGGATTATTATTCTTGAGATTCACTAGAACCTGGTTTCTGAAGCTAGAGGTTGTTTCAAATACACAAAATTCAAAGATTGCGCTCAGAGAAGCTTGTGTCTTTTGTTTTTTATTGGTTGTTTTGCTTAGGTGCTGGGTTTTTCTGAGACAGGGTCTCACTATGCAGTTTAGGTCGGGTTTGAACTCACTACATAGCCTAGGCTGGCCTGGAACTCACAGTGATCTTCAGTCTCCTGTGTGCTGAGATTGACTACCGGCATGCACTATCATGCTGCACTGTGTATTTTGGAACCAAAATCCTAGTTAACTTCTTTTAAAGGAGTTAACAGTTAAGAACTGAAACTGCTTAGAACAAGGAACTTATTTTTTAACAAAGTTTGAAAAAAGCAATCCAAATGATAAATGCTATATTTACTTAGGCTAATTATTTCTAGTAGTAGGAGGAGGAGGAGGAGTAACAGTAGCAGTAATAATAATAGTATCAGCAGATTCTCTCATCCCTTGTATTGTTCACCAAGAAGAGAGAGAATAAGGAGCAGAGAACAAAACATAAATCTACATGTCCTGAAATATATCCATAGTTCAAACACATGGATGTTGAAGTCCAAGTTCCTGAGTTCTGCCACTCAGAAGCAGAGAAACAGACCTGGGGAAGATGGGTCTGACACCCACAACACCCCGTTGTGTGTCCACCACTGTGCTACTTGGAGGGGGGTCCTGTTGGACGTTCATCCTTCATGTCTTAATTCAAGGTGACATTCTCCAAGTTGTCCCTAGCAATACACACACACACACACAAACACACACACACACACACACACACACACACACTCCTTCCTCAGAGTTTTTGTTGTTCCATACACAAAGCTCTTATTAAAAATACTAATTTGAGGGAGCTGCTGGGATGGCTCAGCGGTCTAAAGCGCCTGCTTAGGAAAGCTTAGGTGGCCTTAGGGACCGTGGTTCGATCCCCAGCACCACATGCTAAGCCAGCCCTGCCCCCAGGGCAGGCTGAGCTGGCCATTAAAAAAAAAATACTATTTTATAATTGTTCTGTGTATCCCACAGTTCAAGTGCCAGCTCCCTTTTTCTGCTTTCCTAATATCACTATGCCTGGGACAGAGTTTGTATTAAAAAGCGACAGTCCTTGGTAGTGTGTCTTATGACAATCACTATATTTTATTGATACCTATGAGCAGAACACATTATACAGCGATCCTAAAGAGAGAGAGACATCATTAGCCAATCTTGTTTTACTGCCTCTCTCTCAGATGACAAAACCAGCTTGTAAGTGGTAGAACTGGGCTTTGCGCACTCCAGACTTAGTCATTGCTCATATCACTCCTTTTAACAGTTGATCTAGTTAAGTGTGTAATCTACCAGAACTCTACTGAAGCTTGTCATTTATGAGGATGGGAACTCCCTGTAAGCAGATCAATTGGTGTCTGGGGGAATCTGACCCTTCTGGATCATCCTTGAAAGTTTAAGGCTGAGAACCAGTCCTGATTTGTTGACCTGAGAGCAGCTCATCATTGTTGACCTCCCACTCCTAACTGGCAGGCCTGCTTTCAACTGGACCCACTTTCTATTTCCCAGTTTTAGGAAAGGGACTGAACGTTTGTCATGGTGCAGCCACAGATGCTCCAGAAATGATAGGTACTCCCGCCGTGTGCTGACCTGCAGCCTCTCTGTACATTTCCTTGTAATGTGAAGAAGCAATCGTCATGCGATTCCTGTCGTCTCACAAGCCCTTATTCTGGACAGAATCAGATCATCCTTCAGTGGTTCTGTCTGGATTATTAGCAGATTCTCTCTTTTCTAAGATTTCCACTTGATACTGAATAGACTAGATTCAACTGCACGGGGCAAGAGAGAAAGTAGCAATCAAAACATAGATTTGTATAGTTTTCAAGAATATCAAAGTCAGTGTTTTATTGTACATTTCTTAGCTTGTTCCTGATCACACTAGCTCTACCCTAGGATAAAGTTTTAGTAATTAGTAATTCCTTCTAATTTTTTAAAAAATTGTTTTCATTGGCTGCAAGAAATTATGGGGCAAATTGAATAACCACATGTGCTGGCATTTGTCCAGCCCAACCCATATCAAAAAGGTCCGGGGGCCCATGAATACTGTAGCAGTATCATTTCTAATTATAACTTCAAGGAAATGCCTCTCTCAGAGAGATGGTTACAAAAGCTTATTCTTGTCCTACAAAAGAGTAATTTAAAAACATCTCAACATGCCCTGGTTGTTCTGTTATGTTTTGCAGATTTTCTGTTTTGATTCATGTAGCTCCAGAATCCTAAAGAAAGCCAGAGCCTGGGCCATTGTTTTCACTGCCCCAATTTCAGTGTACAGCACACCCTACAGTTTATGAGTTCAGTCTCCAGTCGAGGGATCTTTATCACAAACGTGTTAAAATAACACTTTTCTGCATGTCTTTCTCTAACACAAAGTTGGGTGGTCATTTTCAATTCTAGAAAATTTTGAATTGTTCTTTTATTATTTTTTTTTCTTGCTTCAGAACCTTTATTTGTTTATTCAATCATTTTTATGGCTGTCTCAGCCCACCCTGAGGGCAGGGCTGGCGCAGCATGTGGTGCCGGGGATCGAACCGCGGTCTCTGAAGCCGCCCAAGCTTTCCCAAGTAGGCGCTTTAGAACACTGAGCCAACCCGCCGGGCCCCTATTTTTTTTAAATTTTTTTTTATTTTTTGTCTTTTTGAGACAGGGTCTCACTATGCAGTTTAGGCTGGCCTTGAGCTCACTTTTGTAGCCCAGGCTGGTCTCGAACTCGCACCGATCCTCCTGCCTCAGCCTCCCGAGTGCTGGGATTACAGGCATGCGCCACCACATCCGGCTTGAATTGTTCTTTTAAAACGTTAACAAGTTTATATTCCTATTTGCAGTGAGCGAGAGCGCCTATGTTTCCTACCTCATCATCAGCACTGTCTGGGCTCTCACTGTTCTCTCTTACCTTGTATATCTGGTTGCCAGAGAGATTGAGCATCTCTCTGTGTTTCCCTGAAGTATCTATCAGTGTACAGAAGTGACTTCTGCCTTTTGTATGTTCCTTAGGAAACCATTCCCAACCTTAAGGTCATTAAATATGTTCTCCTATGGCTCTTTTTAAGTATATTTAACTTTTTTTTTCTTCCTCTTTTGAGACAAGATCTTTCTATGCAGTTCAGACTGCCTCTCTTTACAGCCCAGGTTCAATAATGATCCTCCTGCCTCAGCCTCCCAAGTGCCAGAATTATAGAAAATATGCCACCACACTTGGACTAACATTTGCTTCTAATATTTGGATTATTGAGAGGTACAGAATTTACTTTTGTGCCTAGTGTGAGGTGGAGGCTCAAAGGAGTTTCATCTTGCATGACTTTGGTTTGGTTTGGCACTGGAGCTGATGTGTTTTTGAGTGTCAGTGGGTTTCCCAGGATGGTGTGGAAATCAGGCAAAAGCAGCACTCCACCATCAGCTTCCCAAGTAGCTGGAACTGCAGGCGCACACCATGGAGTCAGCAGAGATGCAGTGTTTATTCATGTTATTTTCCTCATATGGCTTCGCCTGTCCAAGCACTATTGAGCATTCTGCCTTTCCTGACATGTTATGGCTTCCTCGTTTATACACTTAAGAGCCATGTATGGGCAGATCTCTTTCTTGATTTCCTATTTTATTCCATTGGTTTATTAGATTCTTTTAGTGCTTGTCCTATGTTTTAAGAATTCTCATAATAATCTTGATATCTGATCAAACAGATACCTAGTATCTTAAATCTAATATCTGTACTTAGTATCTCAAAACAGAATTATTCTTCCACATGCAATTTGGCTTTGGCGTGCTGTCATTCCAAGCACCGAAGTTTAGAGGAACTGCATTGTGTGTATAAAGTTATCGTCTTCATTGTATTGGTCCTTGTCATGAATATTTCTTGTGGTTTTTGCTTTGTTTTTCATGAGCATAGTTTATCTTTCTTTTACTTGGGAATATTTTCATGGCTGTGCCATTCTCTCACAGAAATATTATTTACCATCTAAATGTTGAGTTTTTTTCTAGCTACTTGACAGAGTTTGTTGTTATAATTTATTCTATTTTCTAATTAGCAAATATGGAACTGTACATTTTTATGTCAACTTAACGAATTCTCTTGTATGAAATGTTTTTTCCATAGTCTACCTTCTGTAAACAATCAATCTAAAATAAATACGGATCTGTCTTTTGTCTCTCTGACCCTTGTCATCTTGAGGCTAACAAACACATCTGTCGTAACTGTATCTGTACTATTCTTTTTCCTTCTGTTGTTCTTAAAATCTACTGTCTGCTGTTTAGAAAGTTTTAACAGCTTTTTTTGTTGTTGTTGTTGTTTTTCGGAACTGGGGATTGAGCGCAGGCCCTTGTACTTGCCGGGCAAGTACTTATTCTACTGAGCTATCTCCACAGCCCTTTTAACAGCTTTTTTTTTTTTTTTGTCTTTTTTAAGACAGGGTCTCGCTATGCAGTTGAGGCTGGTCCTGCGCTCACTTTTGTAGCCCAGGCTGGTCTCGAACTCGCACCAATCCTCCTGCCTCAGCCTCCCAAGTGCTGGGATTACAGGCGTGAGCCACCACGCCCGGCTTTAACAGCTTTTTAAAAATCAGCCCTGGCATTTTCCCATCTCTTCATTTTTCTCTCTGAATAGAGTGGGATTTCTGGTGTGCTGTAGGACAGTGGCTTCCACAGCAGCCTGGGGCTGCACTGTGCTTTGCCTTTCTTCAGTTCTACCTGTGTGTTCTTTTTTTAATTTTGAGATCTTTATAGTATGTGAGTGGTCATGTATACCATTTTTTCAGTTCCTCTACTAGTAAACTAGCAATAAGTTTCTGGATTTTACCAATGCTGCATGGGTGTGTGTATGTGTGTGGTTTCCCTCATTCAACAACATATAAGCACTTGCACAATCAACACAATCATGACACAGCTTTTCTATCACCACAAGATTATTTTGTCTTTTTCTTTATAGCTGTGCTCAGCCCCATCCTCCCATCTTTCACCTTTGCCAATCTCTCATTTGTTTCTATTTTAAAGGAATACAAAATTTCTTCTCTTCATAATTTTAATATTTCAAGAATGCCATATAAATATAACTATTATCTGTCACTTTGAGGGTGGCCTTTTTCCCATTCTATAATAGTAACTTGAGACCCACCTGTGATTATGTTCCTAGACTGTTCCTTTTTAGGACCATGTAGTATTTCAGAATTTGGAGGAACTACAGTTTAACTTTTCATCTGTTGAAATGCATTTAGGATATTTTTTTTTTTTTTTGTCTTTTTGAGACAGGGTCTCACTATGCAGCTCAGGCTGGCCTTGAGCTCACTTTTGTAGCCCAGGCTGGTCTCGAACTCGCACCGATCCTCCTGCCTCAGCCTCCCGAGTGCTGGGATTACAGGCGTGCGCCACCATACCAGGCTACATTTAGGATATTTTAAACGCTTTTTTTTTCTTGTTTCAGAACTTTTGTTTGTTTATTTATTTATTTTTATGGCCGGCTCAGCCTGCCCTGAGAGCAGGGCCAGTGCAGCATGTGGTGCCGGGGATCGAACTGTGGTCCCTGAAGCCACCCAAGCTTTCCTAAGCAGGCGCTTTAGACCACTGAGCCATCCTGCCGGGCCCCTGCATTTAGGGTATTAAATTTGGACATATTACATATAAAACTTCATTGAGACTCATGCACAGATTTTTATAGAAACATAAGCTTTCATTTCTTTCATGTGAAGTTTACAGAATACATTTGCTGGTTCATTTGGCAAACACATTTTTATAATTTACTTTTTTAAGAATTGAATGATCTGTTTACTAGTAAACCACCCCAGTTTTCAAGTGGCGTCATCTTCTATGGTGACTTAGTTGTCTATAAAGCTTTAGGCTGACAGCATACTTATCCCTACATATTTGGGAAGACGGTTAGAAGTCTATTGCTTTGCTTTTCCATAGCTTTTAAGGTCTTCCTTGCTTTATGCTTTTACCACAAATTGTCTAAGTATAGATTTATGCCAGAAGGGAATACCCAACTAGAGGATACTAAAATAATCCGTAATTGTTTTACTATGTTATTTCTGTCAGTCTCTTTGCTAATCACTATTAGTCCTATATTAGAATCTGTCTTCTATATCTTCTACTTTTTTGTGTTTTTTTTTCTTTTTGTCTCATTGTGCTCTTTTTGCATTAATATGTCCTAAGTTCTTCAAGTATATCTACACTATCATGTTCTTAATCACTTACTTTTTCCTTTCAATTATTATGTACTTTTTATTTTCAAAATTTCTCAGCTGGGGAGATAGTGCAGCAGCATAAGCACCTGCCTTGCAAGTGCAAGGTCATGAGTTTGATCCTCAGTACCAGAAAAAAATCTGCTAAGTTCTTTTTCAGTAATATATCTATTGGATCTTAGTTTTTGTTTCCTTTACTTCATAATTTGCCTTTGTTAAATGACATTTTTTGGGGGGTGGGACTGGTGTTCAAACTCACAACCTTGCACTTGCCAGGCAAGCACTTGTGCCACAGAACTATCTCCCTTGCCCCTACATGACATATTTTATTATATTTACTGATAAACTTTTATCTCTTAGACACCCTAGGAAACTAATTTTTAAAAATTTCTATTAATAAATGCTGCATACCTAATGCTCACATTCATTGCACAGAGTTACCCATGTATGTGACTATTTTTGAGACAGGGTCTCACTATGTAGTTCAGATGACCTTGAGCTCACTATGTAGCCCAAGCAGGCCTCAAACTCCAGCCTTTTTCAGCCTCCACAGTGCTGGGATTACAGGTGAACACCCCTACTTGCAGCTAATAGCACTTCTTAGTTATGTTTTTCACCCCCTCTCTTCTTCCCTTTCCTTCTATCTCTTGGTCCCCTTCCTATTTGCCAGCAATTTATCTCCCCATTTCTTACTAGCTTTTTTTTTTTTTTTTTTTTTTGGTCTTTTTGAGACAGGGTCTTGCTATGTAGTTCAAGCTGGCCTTGAGCTTACTTTTGTAGCCCAGGCTGGTCTCAAACTCACATCGATCCTCCTGCCTCAGCCTCCCAAGTGCTGGGATTACAGGCGTGAGCCATCATGCCCAGATCTTATTATCTTTGCTACTTATATTTTAGATTTTTCACATGAAACAGAAGGGGCCATATTTCAGCTGTGTATCTGATTTCTTTCATGTAACCTTATGGTCTCTGGTGCATCCATTTTCCAACAAATGACGCCAATTGAAGACAGCATGGTGTTCCATCATGTCTAAGCAGCACACTTTGCTTAATTATTCTTCTGCTGTTGGACATAGCTGATCCCAAGATTTAGGTCTGAAGAAGTGGGTCGCTGGAAACATGGCAATGCATGACTTTACTCTCTCAGGAAGATACCAAAGAGGATGCCAGTTTTGAAGTTTTCATCTGAAATGTGAAGTTTTCATTTCCTCCCAAAAGTAATTTATTTCGTGATTTGATGTCTTAATTATTTTTCTCAGTTTCATCCTTAGCAGTGGATCTTTTATGACTATTTTTCTTACGATATGCTGACTTAGAATAAGATTCCTGTCCATTGCAGCCATCATCCCATTTCTTGTTTTGCTGTCTTTCCACTTTGCACTGAGTGCTTCTTCCTCAGCAGTCTTGAACTTGTTTTCACGGTGTTCCACAAGATCCTGAGCCCAGAGCCAGCCTTATTTAATGACCTGCACGTTTCTGTGCTGTGATAGTAGCAGTCTCGGGGACATTGTCTGCCTGCTCTCCCAGTCCCGGTGCTGCTGCCTCTCTCTCCTTTCTGGCTCTGTCCACAAAAGATTCAGGCAGGGCAGCCCCGCCAAGCAGGGCCTCATCTCTCCTCAGAAAGTGCAGGCTACCACACGGTTGCATTCTCTGATTTGAAAAATGTAGGCATGCAAGAGAGAATATGACTATTAAATCAAGTCATGGGCTGAGAAGAGTAACTAAATAGCTTTACCAAAGACTCAGGGGCCGGGGAGATAGTTCAGGGGCACAAGTGCCTGCCTGGCAAGTGCTCAATCCCCAGTTCCACAAATAAACACACAAGAGCCAGGCGTGGTGATGCACGCCTATAATCCCAGCACTTGGGAGGCTGAGGCAGGAGGGTCAGTGTGAGTTTGAGACCAGCCTGGGCCACAAAAGTGAGCTCTAGGCTAGCCTGAACTGCATAGTGAGACTCTGCCTCAAAAAGGCAAAAAATAAAAATAAATAAATAAATAAATAAACACACATACACACTCAAGACTCAGTACTAAATGTCATTTTACGTACAAAAACTTACTGGAAATCTTCTCTATGACCCTCAACTTAAATTTAAAGCAAATGTAGGCCCGGCAGGATGGCTCAGTGGTCTAAAGCGCCTTCTTAGGAAAGCTTAGGCGGCTGCAGGGACCGCGGTTCTATCCCTGGCACCACATGCTGTGCCAGCCCTGCCCTCAGGGCAGGCTGAGCCAGCCATAAAAATAAATAAATAAAAACAAAAGTTTTTTTAAAAAATAAAAAAAATAAAGCAAATGTAGAGGTCAAGGAGATAGCTCAGTGGCAAGAGCACCTGCCAGGCCAGTACAAGGTCCTCAGATTAAAGCAAATATAAAATAAAACTAAATCTTGACTACTAAATATTAATACCTTCCAAATACAAGGTAGCAGAGCGCTGAATATTAGTGATACTCGACTTCCTAATCCACCAGGAACTTACAAGAACCTAGTAGACAGACACTGGGTAAGTACTCTACCACTGGCTGTACTCCCAGTTGTATTTCATTGGTATACAGAGCATTCTTCCAAATGAACCTGTCCTTTCTACAGTACACTAAATAGAAGAAACAAAAATGTTTTGCTTTCTTGAAGCCTTTTCCATGTATCTTTTACCCTGAGCTTCTGAGCTGTGGAAACTCTGGAGGCAGTTGCAGGCCAGAGATTTTTGAGTTTAATGTGACTAGAGCCGCGTGGACCACTTCAACGTGGTCACAAAAGCCCCACCATGTGGATCTCTGTCCTGCTGCATCCGGAGCCTGTTTTAGGCAATTTAAGATCCCCTTTTCAACTACTACACAAAGGGTCTTTTGACCTCTAACTTTTCTTTTTCCAAAACTTTATTTATTTATGTTATGGTCAGCCAGCTCAGCCTGCTCTGAGGGTGGGGCTGATGCAACGTGTGGTGCAGGGAATCGAACCATGGTCCCTGCAGTTGCCGAAGCAAGTGCTTTAGACCGCTGAGTTATTTTGCTGGCCCTTGACCTCTAAACTTTAAATAAAATTAAATCAGAACTGCTTGTTAAAGGCTAAAGTCCCTGCGATAGGTACAGTAGATTCTTGCTTTCAGTTTCGAGGAGCCAGGGGTTTGGAACAGTCAGGGGTTTGCAAATGTAGACCCGCCCTGGGCCTGAAACTCCGACCCATGAGCAGATCACTTAAAGCAGTTCCATACATTGAAAAGCTCATTTAGCAAGTGCTATTTGTCTAAAATAAATTTGCATAGGCTGCATAACACAGAAGGTGTCTTTCGTTTGTACTTCTGAGTGGCATGTATTTTTGATTCAGTATAAAAACAGAAAATTGGATATTTTTTAGTCAACCATCACATTACCTTTTAAAAAGTCTCTCCATCTTGGGGAGAAAGTGCTCCTTTAGAGTTAAAAATGGAAGTTTTAATATAGGGAAAATGTCTAAATGAAAAGTAAGAGAAGTAAGCCACAAACTTGAGCAAAAAACTTTCTTAAAAGCAAAAATCGGGGCCCGGCAGGATGGCTCAGTGGTCTAAAACGCCTGCTTAGGAAAGCTGGGGCAGCTTCAGGGACGGTGGTTCAGTCGATCCCGGCACCACATGCTGTGCCAGCCCTGCCCTTAGGGCAGGCTGAGCCGGCCATAAAAGTAAATAAATAAACAAACAAAAGTTCTGAAACAAGGAAAAATAAATAAATAAATAAAATTTAAAAAAATAAAAGCAAAAATCTCAGCCAGGGGTGGTGGCCCCTGGCCATATTCTCCATGCTGGGGTAGTGGAGGTAGGAAGAACCAAGCGCAAGGTATATACCCTGGTATATACCCTGACTCCAAATAAAAGAAGTGTTCCTAATAAACTTCACATTCATTAAAATTATTCTATATGAGTTTTTTTTTTCTTTCATTTCATCAGCTGAAGAAAATAATATACAAAAATAAAACAAAGATTGACCTCCAGGTGTATGTAAAAATGAAGGGGGCGGTTCTCGGGGCGTTTTCTGTTCTTGTCTTCCTCTTCCTAGCTCCAGCCTGCCCCCCAAGTGGTGCGCCTGCAGACCATCATCTATCCTGCCTGCATGGCGTGGTGCCCGAGGTTCCCCTGCCCACATTCAAGAGCGATGATGATGAATGAGGGCAGAGACAACAAGCAGCATCCCTCCAGGGTTCCTGCCACCCTGGTGTTCTGAGAGGAGGGAGCCTCTCTTATTCTCATGCTGACCACCCAGTGAGTTCTGCGAGCCACTGAGTCACGGGTAGTTAGAAGCAGCCATGAGGTGCCACATCACCTCCGTGTGTTCCCCATCACAAAAGGGAGAAGAAGACCCTTGTACTGAGGAAAGGCCCATGGGTAGAGGAGCCTGACAGACTTACTGCACCCGAGGCCGTTGGTAGCAAGGTAACAGCACGGATGGGAGCATTCTGAGCCACAGCACAGCCTCACAGCCACAGAAGCACAGGCATCGTAGGCTTCTCAACAGAGAACCCGCCCCGTAGCACTCTCCTGTTCCAACCATGTGAGCACAGCCCTAGCCAGGCGCTAGGAGTCCTTGCCTGTGCTGTTCCCGTGCATGTGCATATTATGAACTCCTTGTTCATCCATTATGCCCTCTCTAAAGCTGCCTCTCTGAGGATGTCTGAGTCACTCCCCTTTGCCACTTTGCACTTACCTCCAAGCAGTCATTGTCATATGAAGTCATTTGTACCAGGACTTACATCACTTGGCTGAAGTTCATGACCCCAAAGCTTGGCGCATAATAGGTGTTCACGTAACAAAGAGTGGATAGATAAATCAATGGATGGGTGGGTAAGAGGAGCTATCTGGATTGATTAACAGCTTGGTCAAGGAATTTGAAGATGTACTTTGCCCTGTTCTGCCACTTCCTCCTCCTCCTCCTGCTTTTCCCTTCCTTCTCTAACCATTTTAGTTCGTTCAGTCCCCAGGATGATAAATAAAAGAAAAAATCAAATTAAAAACTTAGAGCGTAAAGCATTTTGTATCATTCTTGGTGGCCACTTAGTGGAAGAAATGTGATTTTTTTTTTCCTCTTTATGCAAGCAGTTAATGGGTAAACATGAGTGGCTTGTTATTATAGCATCCACCTGGAGTAAAGACCAAACCAATCTTGGACACGGGTAAGCATCATCCATATTTAATGCCTCTATGCTATCCAGTGAAACTCTGGATGATTATCAGCACCACTTAAAAATATGACTTCTTGTTAAATAATTAATATTTTGGAAGGGAGGAGGACTCAAATAATGCTCAGAGCGCCAGTAATTAATGGACTGATTAGAAGAAGCTTGTAAAATGGCTTAAACACTAAAAGTTCTATACAGGATAACTGTTGTAGAGTCAACGCTATGTACATAAATGTGGGCAAGTACTCAGGGAAAGCAGGTGGGGGCCCGGAGAGAGAGATTAGATGATATTGCAGCAGTTCCGATGTCTCAGCTACTGAGATTTTCAAAGACTCCAAGAAGGGGAGAGTGCAGACCTTCCCAGGCCAAAATAATTTCCCATAGCCATATCGCTAATTTCATGACAGAATTACCCAGGAGTCACAGGACTCCCTGCAGCCCTTTCAGCTTGGTTACCTTTTATGGTTCAATAACTAAAACATTCTCACCAATAATACCCAGGTTCCACAAGACTTCTCTATTACTCTCCCCACTTGAGAGTAAAGAATAATTAATGATAGTTCTGTTATTTGTGTTTATTCTTCTTTTGTTTGCTTTTTTGAAAAATGACTTATTTTCTGAACTTTCATAGAGAAATTAAAGTCTACCCGTATCTCAGTTGGGAGGGCAAGAAAGATGTCCTCCTAACTGCAAATCGTTTAGCTAAAATTTGCCTGTTCCCCCCAAAGAAAAGGAAAAGCGCTAGCATCATCCTGTGTCCTTTAGCAGCAATCTATTAGGCCATACTGGGCGATTAGAGGGCCGTCTCTTTAGAGAAAACCATGGGTTTCAAGTTAGCAGGAACCATCTATCAATTCCTGAGATTATGCCATGATTTACTGTCAGGGCGTCACGGAGTCTCTGAATTTCTGCCTCCTGTGAAACATTGTGCTTTCCTTTCCTATTGATGTATCAACTATAATAGTTACAAGCAGCTACAGAAAAATCAATAGGGAGCTTTCATTACTGTGTACATCAAGTAAAGAGCCCCAGAGCCCCGCACTGCAGGAGTGCACCTTGTTAGATACTCTGTGGAGGAGGGAGGGCTGTGCTCAACTGGTTTTTTTCCTGACTGAATCAGAAAAATTGACTTGATGGTATTTGAAACATAGGGAATTTTAAAAATATTGTCATCTTCTAAACGGAAGCACTGAACATGGGGAAAACAATTCTCTCAAAGGGTGCAGATGGGAGGCATAGTCATTTTTCAAAAGGAAGCAGTACTTCCAAAATGAGCATAATGGTGCAATCTCCATATGTTCTATTTTTCAGTTTTTAAAAGTGCTTTGGACAACTGGAGTAAGTACAACATTAAGATTCACTGCATTGACTAAAGCAGAAAGTTACCCTGGCCAGGTGACTACTGTGATAACCTTGTGCTCAGCCAAACAGTGATGGCCCCAAGAACAATAGAAATGGTGTATGCTGGGTGACATTGCCATCATCTTAATTAAATTCTAGAGTCTTCCGCATGCATATGCACAAAGTTTCATTCTCTTTCAAAGCACATGCAGGAGCAGACAAGATTTAGGATTTTAAAGCAACAAATACCTTTATTTGCCTCTGGGAGCACATTAGCTACCAATTAGTGCATGTAAATCAAGACTGCTGCAAAACAACACACAGGGCCTGGCAGTCTGGGGGACTGTCAAGGCCTCCGAAGTTCCCTAGCATTTCAGCATCAATTTGGACAACATACAGGGGAGATTTCCAAAGCAAATCCTAACAAGTCCCATTCTGTAACTGTGTGAATCACATAAATCCCAGAGAATTCCCAATCTCAAGACCTGTGCTGTGAGTACATTCAGGTCTATATATTTAAATAATTTGCTCATTAACTTGCAAGCAATAGTCTACATAGACATTGTTCATATTTCAGCATATTGAGCCAACCACAAATGCTAGGTATTTTTATCCCTAGTCATAATGTATTTGGAGAGAAGAGTGAGAGGTGGGTGGAGGGAAAGAGATGTGTGCTTGCATCATTTTTGCTCATTTAAGAATCTCAAAGAACTATAAAATGTTTTTGAAATATCACAGAAATACCTAGCAAACATCTAACAAACCATCTGGCCCTTAAGGACCAGTTCACGTGCCTCGAAAGATCATCATGATATATTGGTGAATCTGAATAAGTGATTTGATTTCTTTAGGTTTATTTTGTCTTAAGTGGAAGGCAAGAATATTTCAGTGATGAACTTCTGAAATATTTGCCTTTGTACTTTTTCAGACTTCTATCTAGGCTGTGTCTTTCATGGTTTATACAATCAAAGATTATGCAAAACATCTCCACCTGTGACATTTAGCAGTAGCACAGGGTGCTGCTCAGCTATAGGCCCCGTGTGGTGTGACAGTGTTGCAAAATGTTTGCTTCACCAGAACTGTAAAGATTAGGCAGCCGCTGCTGGTTGTATCAGTGGATGCTGAGTAACTAACTATAGCCTGTTCCTTTCTGTACCCTTGCCTGGGAGGAAGAGTCCCTGGCCCTAGTAATTAGGTAGCAGTGATATCCACCAGGTCCATCTTTTTATTGGTCAGTGTCTCTAACAGTCAAATCGAAGAATGACTCTTAAAGTCCCTACCTCAACTGCACTTTTATTTTCATTTATATCTTTTTCAATTTTCTTGTTTGGTATGTTGTATGTTATTTACATGTAGTACTTTGTTATAAACTCTACTTTAGATGTGGCTATCTTAGCTACCACTGAGCACTGGAAGTCTAAATAGAATAAGTATCGTTGGACTTCTAAAGAACCTCTATGAATGTAGTGAACTCCTTATGGGTAGCACTCACACACTCATATTAAAAGTACACTCCTTTTTTTTTTTTTTTTTTGTGGGACCGACGTTTGAACTCACGACTTTGCACTTGCCAGGCAGACACCTGTGCCACAGAGCTATCTCCCTGGCCCCAAAAGTACATTCTGTCCACATGTTTTCTTACATAGTTTAAAAGAAATAGCCGGGAATAGTGATATGCACCTGTAATCCCAGTGCTCAGGACACTGAGGCAGGAGTTTTGTCATAAGTTCAAGGCAGCCTGGACTACATAATGAGTCCAAGGCCAGCCTGAGCTAGATAGCAAGACCTTGTCTCTAAATAAATAAAAATAAATCCTGGAGCTAGGGCAGGGGTCTATGTTAAAATACTTGTCTAGCATATATAGGCTCCTGAATTCAATCCCTAGCACTGGGGGGAGACAGGGACAGGGACAGAGACAGACAGGCAGGCAGGCAGGCAGGCAGGCAGACAGACAGACGATATCCTACCACAGCATACTGAATCTTAATGCCAGTGACTCTGGAGCCTTTGCTGAGCTGCTCAAGAGCATGTCTGCACTGAGTCTCCATGCTGCTCCGGTGCATCAGAGTCAGAAGGTGCAGACGGTGACAGGAAACCCCAGAGCAGGATACCGTGTGCAGCAGGGGCTTTCCAGCCCAGCTGTTCCATGCCCTGCAGGGTCAAGTTGATGGGGGAAATCCAAAATGACAGCAAATTTGCCATAACTTGCATGGCCCCCTGCCAGAGAGGCACCTGGTCACACATGTAGTAAGTGTTCGATAGGTTTTAAAAATAGGTACAGTGACAGAATGCATTTTAAGCAGAAATCGAAAGGATATATTAAACAAGGCAGTAACAGATGAGCAAATACCTAGAGAGAAGAAGGAAAGAAAACTTCGCAAAGAAGCATTCACTAAAGCAAAAATCTCTGTGATTATATTTTATGCCCTAATCATGTAAGATTTGAATTTTTTTCTTAACTAAGAAAATGCAAAGTTCATATATGAAAAAATAATTCTGAATTTTGCTAGCAAAAATATTATTCCATATTCTATACAAATCTGTAAATTAATCAGCTGCTGCATTACTTCTGTAAATTATTTTAAAAATAATTATTCTTCTGTAAATTATTTTAAAAATAATTTAGGTTGCTTCTTTTTTTGTGTACAGTAGTAGGGATCCAACTTGAGACTTTGTACTTACCAGGCAAGTGCTTAAACCATTGAGCTATATCCCCAGACCCTAAAATATAATTTGGGATTTTTCATATGTCTCACAGACAGACTTTGGCTGCATTATTTCCAAGAGCACCATTCTGTCCCTAGGGCACCCGCTATGTCCTGCCTTCCTATATGGCCCCTTTACATACATGTCCGTGGTCCTCATTCTGTGTGGGTCTGTATGGCTGAGCACACTCGTGTGGGGGTCCCGTGGGCAGCAGGTGCTCTTTCCTGTGCTGCACTGCCCTCTTGCTGGGAGCCGGCCCCTCGTCTGACATATGTGGGAAATGGACAGGTCTGCACCGTGCACCTGCTCCTCACGGTCTCTAGTTTAGCAACAGGCAATGCTCTATAGCCCAGGAGAGGATTTGTGCCCTGAGCTGGCTTAATGGATAGTGGCCATCAATGGCCATGCTGATGTCCCTGCAGAGCAATGGGCAATCTGAGAAACGAGAGGAACCCCTTTCTGGGGCCTCCCCATTGCCCACCACCTGAACGTACATAAGCATGTCATTAAAGACTTTCTGAGAGTTTCAGCATAGCACTTAGGAAGGTTATCATTAGCAATGGGGATGGACATGTGGTCAAGAGGAGGCCTTATTCACACGGAAGTGCCCGGCGATGTCGTCTGGTTCATGTGTCCCCTGAACATCAGGGGAGTAGAAGGATGTGCATCTTGTTATCTCCTTCATGACTACCTCCATCACAAAGCTAATCTTCCAATACCAAAGTGCAGAATATAGAAAAAGACAGAAAAACAGGACTGTGAAGTCGAGTGGACCTGGATTCTGATCCTAGTCACAACCAACATAGAAATGAGAATAAGATAACATTAATATTACCAACCCCAGTGAGTTCTTTCAAGGATTAAATGAAACAGCAATGAAATGTTTATTGCTGTCATTAGAAAACGAATAATAACAACCAAAATTTCATGTCCTTTACAAACTCAAAATACTTTAGATAGCTCTTGGTAGATGATATATATCAACATTGTTTTCTTTCTGTCATGACTTTTTTGCGTGAGAAATAAGAATTATTCTTGATTGCAGCTATCGGGTGGATGATAGGAATTAGCTTTGGAGGTGTTGGGAAAGATCACAATTTGCTTCATTTACCTCATCCAGTCTATTTTTCAACTTTTTTGTGTCTGAATCATGCTTCAGTAGTTTCATGCAGAGCTCAAAAGATGGAGCTTTCACTTAGTAGTTATGTCATAGAGACTAGGACAGAGACAATCAAGCATCTCAAGAATCATTTTGAAAAGCTCTGTTTACTGCCTTGAAAGAAGTGTTTAATGTTTGGGAATGGAAACTAACCCCTGTGTTTCTTCGAAGCCAAAGCAAAACTCTAGCCCAGTTGACCTGCATCGAAGTGAGATATTCTGAGGTCTTTATTGACCTAACCCACCACCGAGCCAGCTTCCAGCATGCGGTGCGCATCACACTGAGCTGAAAATTCTGTGCTCAGTTTTCTTTGCTAGCAAAGGCTGTGGATCTGCGAGTTGGAGACCCATAAGTGGTCTCGGCTGCCCTAGACCCTGACATGGGCACAGCTGCTGAGTCTGTTCTAGTAGGTGGTTTGTCTTATGTCCTGAACAGTCAGGTTTGAAATCCCCAAGAAAGCAGTGAGCTGAGGAAACTGCAGAGATCCGTGCCCTTTTGTGCACAGTCAGAGCATTTCAGATTAATTCATTTTTGTTATTATTATGTATTTTAATACAGGTCTCACTACCTACTCAACTCATAGTGATCCTCCTGTTTTCAGCCTCCCGAGTGCTAGGATGTAATGCCACCATGCCCAGTCTCAATCACCCTCTTAGTGTGCCCTGGGGGGGGCAGTGCCAGCATTGCACGCTGGGGATCTGTGCTCTGCCTAAGCAAGCACTTTAGTGAGCTAAACTGGTCAGCCCAAGTTCAGATTATTGAAACAGTTCCTGGTGTCCTAGAGCTGCTGCCCTCTGGGACTGGCCGACACCAGGGGTAGAGACAGGGTGCTGATATTTCCTGTGCAGTAGATCCATTGCTGCAGGATGGGGAAATTAACTATTTCATGAGACAAAGGACTGTCCTGCTTCACGGTACTTACTGTTAGAGTATATTTTATAGATGAGGAAACTAAGACTGAAGTAGCTTCTGAATTCAAAAGGATCTTGTAGCCTGTGTAGTGTTTACAAACTTAGAGCCACTGCCATTTTCCACCCTCCTCCCTCCTTCTCTCCCTTTTTCCCTCTCTTCTTCCTTTCTTTTCTTCCTTCCATTTGTTAAGACTAGAAGCTGAAACTGAGGACTTGCCCATGCTGAGCAAGTGCTCTGTCACTGAACTACAGCACAGCCTTTTTTAAACACTGAGACAGGGCCAGGGAGATGGCTCAGTGGTCTAAAGCGCCTGCTTAGGCAAGCTTAGGCAACCGCAGAGACCGCAGTTCAATCCCTGGCACCACATGCTTCGCCAGCCCCACCCCCAAGGCAGGTTGAGCCAGTCATATAATAAACAAACAAACAAATAAATAAATCTCTCCTCTGGAAAAAAGAAGCACTGAATCAGTCTTGCTATTTGCTAAGGCTGGCTTTGAATTTGATATCCTCCTGCCTCAGCCTCCTGAGTAGCGGGGATTACAGATGAACACCCCATCCCAGGCCATTCTTCTATGTTTTTTTCTGAGCTGAGAAGACAAAAGTCATAGTGACTCAAATATTTTAAGAGTTGGCTATACTAAAACTGTATAAATATAAACATTTCCCCACATTTACATGGATGCTATCTGGGTGGGAATGTGTGCTGATCATACATTCTTAATTTCTCTCTTAGGCCAGGCTTTGAAATGATGATAGCATTTGCAAAACCAATCTAGGTGGTTATAAGGTATCTTACTGCCACAGGGTTAGCAATCCATATGATTATGCATGTGTGGGCACACTTGCAGAGGGTGATTTTCTTTGGAAATACAAGCACTTGAAGTTCTCAGGCTAATCTTTCCTGTTATTTTCCCTGCCATGTGATTACACAAATACAAAGCAGATTGATAATATGGATTTTCTGTCTTCCGTGCAAATCCAAATCCATGAGCAACTGAATGAGTTAATAATTTAAGTTTTGTCCAAAAACTGGGTAAGTATTTGAGTGCAATGATCTTGTGAGATGGCCAGTTTCCTTTCACCTTAAGTTCTCTAGCCCAAAGACCTTCTCTTTCTTTTCTCAAGTCAAATAATTCAGAATAAGCATTGGTTTGCTGAATGATTTTTTTCCCCTTCATTTCAGCTTCTGATCTTACTGAGCAGAATTCTAATAACCTATGGGAAATGATGTAATAGTAAGTAACAAGTATATCTAACTCTTAAAGGACAGCTTTGTTTTACCTCTATCAACTAATAAAGCCTTGGATACTTGGAGTCCATGTATATAATAACAGTTCTCAAAGGGGCTTAAAGCTGCAAGACTTACTGATGATCATGTATTATTTTTTAGAATAGACAGAAACAGAATATATGAAGAACCACAAACCTCAATAATTTAAAACATTTCAAGACAGTAATAAAAAGCTGAATGTATATGTAATTAAAGAAAAGTAATTCCAATGAAATCATCACAGTGCTTTCTTCAGAGCAGGCCAGATGTGATGGTGACATCTATAATCCCAGCACTCAGGAGGCTGAGGCAGGAGGCTTACTGGGAGTTCAGAGTCAGCCTCAGCTACAAAGTGAGTTCAAGGCCCGCCTGAGCTACATAGTGAAACCCTTTGTACAAAAGATAATAAAGAAAGAAGAAAAGAGCAAAGAATGTAGTTAACACAGTGAATAAGCAAATTGTAGTTACGTAAAAGATACAAAGCACCAGGAAGAGCAGTAAGACCCCGTGCTGTTTCCAATGCTCTCATGCATTCATCATGGATCTGATCTCCAAAGACTCAGATCAAAATTCATAGAACAGGAATTATAACTCACGATAAGGAATTATAACTCACATTTTTAAGGCAGCCTTGCAAAGGTCTTTATATCTGGGCTCTGTTAAACTGAGACTGAGGCAAGCTGTGCCCCTGTTGTCACTCCTTCAGCTCTAGGCTCCTTCTGTTCTCTAGGAAACTTGACGCTCAGGGAGGGGTGGCATGCACAAACGCCCCTGCCTGCACCACCAGATCCCACCCCGAGGGTGGGAGGGCAGGGGAGGGCAGACAGGTGGTTCTACCACCTTGGGGCTAAACCCAAGGACGCATGTTAGGGAGTTTCTTGCGCTGTGGCAGAAGTCATGCAAGTGCTGCAAAACACACTGATTATTTTGTGGAGAGCCTTGAATACCTTTCTTAAACGTTGACATTTTGAGAAGATTTTTCTAAAAAAGAGCATCCCACTGTTGTTTACTCACTTGGAAGCTTCTCTTCCCCTGACAACGTCCTCCTCGTTCTGGTTCACTTGCTGCCATCTTCAGCCCAGAGGATACAGAGCAGAGGCTTTAAGCATCCTTTGGTAGGGAACAAAGCCAAGGAACAGGAAGCTGCTTCTGGCGATTGGAATTACACCATGGCCCAGGGACTAACACGAGTTTAAAAGGAACGGATTTCTGTAAAATACTAAATTATGAAGGAGTATTGATTATGTAGGTAGAAATACCTAAAAGACTCAGCTTTTGTCTTTCACATTTGCTGTAATATGAAGAATGTCTCAAGTCAACTATTTATTGTAAAAGTAACACCTCCTCTGCTAATATACAGGATGTTATAGTCTCAAACATTACCTTTTTTTCCTCTTAGAAATAATCTCACAGAAAATCAATAACATTTGTTAGGTTCTACCAGAGCTGAGAAGGTTGGGTTGAATTGCACTTTTAGCCACGTGCACACAAAATAGTATTTTAGTAGGCTAAGCTAATATTTGATCCAAGTTCATAAAAGTTTGAAATCAAATAATTAAATGCAAATATAATCTTCATCCCAAAGACGATAAGAATGCCTTTAAGCTAATATTTTTTTTTTAACAAGAACCATTCGACAGCACTCTCTTGTAAATTTTATCATACCTGAGGCAGTTTTCCTCATTCGATTAGTTGGAAAGCCGAATTTATCCTGAGGCAAACCAGACATCTAGTACCGGCTAAATTCAACAACTGGAGCTTAAATTTGGTTTAATATATCCCCACTTGGATCTGCCTGCTTAATTCTCTTTCATATGATAACGTTGGTTTATTCATAGTCTTGCCTTGCCACCTGAACAAACCCAACCTCATATCTTATTCTAGGAAAATAAGAATATTGGGCCCAAAAAAACACAAAAGTTCCTGAATAGAAATCAAATGCAAACGTGTAGCTCAAAAATTGTTTTAGGACAAGACTTAGAGAATGGTGGGAACTCTCTGATGGGCTCCTTTTGATGAAAATGACTGTTTGCTACTTTGTAGGGACAGATGGGTCTTTATAAAAGAATAAGGACTGTGCGTCCCCAGGACCGTTAGACAGCTGTGGTTCTGAGGCTCACGCCTGAGGTGCTGGACGCTATTCATTTTATCAAGCACGGCACGTACTTGTCTTACTCTGCACATGCGCATATTTGAAGTTTAATGGCAACCAGGAAGATGTTGAAACCCATGATCCTGTAAATTGCTTCCTGCCTCAGAGTCTGCACCAGACTTTTTCTCTTATATTCAATGCAAATATTTTCACCCTTCTTAGTTCCGTAAAGGTTGATTCAAGATCTGATCCACTTCATGGCCTTACAACCCCTTTAATATAATCATTTTTATCGCTCAATTCTGGAAAACAATCTGTAAATGTGAGCACAGATGTGAGAAAAGGAAATGTGATGATCCTGAACATAGGACATCAAAGTAGATTTTCTGGAAAAGTATTTAGATTACCACTACACAACACCAAACAAACGAAATACGTTTCCTTTTATTCATTCAACTCAGGTCAAGTTACACTTTTCCTGAGATAATTATAGCAGTTGGGTTCTATTATTTAGAATTGATTTTAAAATTTAACAAGATAAACTTAAAACTTAAAAGCTGGTTAAAAGTGTTAGAATTGAAGACTGGGAGTGGTGGTACATGCCTGTAATCCCAGCTGAAAACAGGAAGATCCCTACAAGCCTGATCTGTGCAGTATACTACATACATTATAAAAGTCTGAGAATTAAAGACTCCTGGCACAGAGAAAGTGCCCTATATATTTTGTATTGAATGGTTGTGGGATTGGACTCAGGGACTTCACACTGAGCTACGTCATTGGCACTATTACCACCCTTTTTTATTTTCTTTAATTTTAAAACAACATCTTGTTAAGTTACTAAGTTGCCCAGACTAGCCTTGAACTTTCGGTCTCTTAACTCAGCTTCTTATAGTGCTAGAAGATAGATTTGAGCCACTATTTCTAGCTCCTGAGGTATTTTCTTTTTATCAAATTCATTTGTATATGCTTTATATTAATGGGAGCTTAATACTAACTAGCACATTCTCTAACACGGGTATTTAGTATCTGGTGTGTGTAGGTCTCTACACTGTGCAGGGAAAGAAGAAACCTAAGACAGAGCCTCCTGCCTTCTGGAAGAATGCCTGGGGTTGGGAAGCATGGGGAGGATACACCAGAGAATGATGAATCGAGAAAAGCTTGATAAGAAAGATGGGACTGGAGTGTTTAGAGGGTCTTCTGCACATCAGCAAGAGGGAAAGCTGGTGTGTAAAAATAAATGTGGAAGCATGTTCTTTTTTCTGACAAATATGAAAAGATTTTCTACTTTGTCCAGGCACAAGTCTTGACTTGGGAAGGGCAACCATGAGTAGATTGCACATAGGGTTGTCCTCAGGCCAAGTAGAAGGACCAAGATGGCAGATCAGTGCAGGATTTCAGGCACCTGGGGGCGATACTCTTGGTAGACAAACTGGTGAAGAGAAGGAAAGAGGTGGCTGTCCAGGAAGTAGGAGAGAGCTGGTGGGAAGACCGGAAGCTGGGGGGTGGAGGGCATAGAAATACAAAGCACGATACAGAGAAAAGAACAAGGCTGGCTGGGAGGCTCACCCCAGCTCCCGGGGCTGGGGAGGGGACACGGTAAGCCTGGAGAGGCCAACAGCTCCAGGGAGAGACAGTGGGCCAGACTGACAGGGCTAACCTCAAGATAAGACTACAGCTATTGGATTTTACTGTCAGAGAAACACAAGGCAGGCAGGAATTGGGAAGGAAGTCCACTGCTGGGCCCACTGTGTTCAACAGTGTTTAATCAGGAGCCACTTTGGGACAAGGTGGTGAGAGTAGTTGTGATGCAGAGTTCCTGCTAGTGCCCCACCGCAGTGACTGGTGCAAGATGACGATGGGAGAAAGTTGTGGAGAGGGTGTGGCCTCCATACAGACCTCTCAAGAAGGTGTGGGGCTCCTACCCTTCATGGTGAGAGGCCAGGCATGGTGCATGTGGCTTTGAAAGGGGCTGGGTCTAAAGGAGCTGGGAACAAGTCTGACAGGCTATTTACTCATGCTGCCCGCTGCCTACATTACCCCAGAATTCATTGGTCTCCTTGCTTTCCCGTTAATCAATGTGAGCAAGAATGCAGCTCAGATGGAGCGATTGCCACAATCTGGGGTATATGAAGGGAGGGTCTCAAGATATGGAGGGTACCCCAAAAACTTACAGACCATAGCCATAGGGGGGAAAAGAAAGCAAAGCAAAATGACTGGCTTGAGAGAGGCAAATTGAAAGCGGTAACTGCTTGAGTGACCACAGCTGCAGGGTGGACACGCCCAGCAGGAGAGGCAGGGCAGGATTCAGCCCTGACGCACAATATACCATGAGTGTGGAAGCAGAACAGGTCTCAGTGGTGACTGTTCCTCCCCAGCATCTAGACTCCAGGACAGTAGACCCTGGATGGAAGCTACTCATTCAAAAGCACAGAGGAAGTGTTTTTGTGCTTTCTTTTTCCCTTTGAATGTTTTTTTATTTTCTTTTCTTCTTTTTTTTTTTTCTGTTTTCTTATTTGTCATTTTCTGTTAGTTTTATCTTAATTTTATTAATATCCTTTAGTCTTTATTTTTTTCCTTTAATCTTTAATAGGAGTCTTTATCTAATTTTCTCATTTGTTTCTTTATTTTTCAGTTTATATTTCTCCTGTTTCCCCCAATTGTTACTGATCATTTAGCTTTATTAATCTTTTGATATTTAGTTAACTCTGTGTATTACTATTGAATTGTTCTCTGTCATTAGTGAAAGTATAGTTGTTGAATTTAGTAGATGTTTGTATGTACAAATAGATGCTGCATCTATATTTTTGTACTATACTTATAAACTCTTTTCTGTGGTTAAGAATGTACAATATTGGTTCTAATAGAAGATCAATATCGTTTGCCTTTGACTCTTACTCTTGCCGATTTTATTGCTATCGCCACAGTGGCATGGTGTTGTTGCTCTGTATGGCAGTGTGTATTGTCATTGTCATGCTGCAGTCCTTCCCTGGAGAACTGGGTGTAGGTCACTTACCGTGCGCTTTTCTTCTCAGATTCACAAAGGTGGGTGGAACTTTGATGAAGCAAAGCCCTGTAGTTAGCTATGCCCAGAGTGCATTACCAAAAAGAGATCCTCGTACTACAGTAATTCACCTGAGAGAGAGAGAGAAGGAGGGAGAGAGAGAGAGAGAGAAAGAGAGAGAAGAAAAGAATGTAAGAATGAGAAGACAAGGCCACACAGTGTCTCACAAGACTCCCAGCATTATCAAAGCTGGCCCATGGGGGAATCTGTGGGGAAGAAACCACATGAATGAACTATTTGATGATGTGACAAACAGGAGGAGATTAAAAGAAAAGAGCGGGTCAGTAGGCACTCAGCAACCTCACAGAAGTCGTAAGTTAAAATGATCAGTTCAAATAAATGATGTTTACCAAAGATGCTAATAAAAAGCTAGCCCAACTAAATAAAATTATACAAAGTGTAAATGGCCATGTTAACAAAGAATTGGAGTCCAAGCAAAGGTAGTAAAGATAAATCCAGGCTTTATCTGTGTGGGAAGCAGGTGGTACAGCGCAGCCAGTTGAGGAAGAAGTCAGAACTAAGAGACAGCGCTGATGCCAGTGACCATGTAGTTGGGGTTACTTTAAAAGTAAAATGGGAACATGAACGATGGGTCCAATGCTTGCTAGGTGGTTCCGAGATGAATCTAAGTTAATTGGAATTAGTGAATAATCAGTGGAGAAGCACATGACTGGCATAGAAACCTATGTACAGAAATAATGACAGAGAAGGTTCCCAGAATTGGAAGGCTGTGTACAATTCCACATAGCCATGATCAGAGAAGAACTTCTCCACAAAATACCAGTCAGAATCCCAGAAACTGGCCATGTAGACAGATTCTTTTAAGAAACTCTTTTAAGTTAGAGCAAAAGCAACAAACCACCTAAAAGCTAAGCCTGTTAGAATGAAAGCAGACCTCTCAGTTCCAACATTAAGGAATAAGAGAGCTGGAGTGAAGTTCCAAGCCCTAAAAGAAAACCCAGACTGATATGTCCTGCAAAACTAGCTTTCAAAATTGATAAAGAGCTAAGGCTTTTTTTTCCATGACAAAAGACACCTTAGAGCATTCATGATCATCACACCTGCATTCCAGAAAGTTCTCAGTGATAACCTGGAGATGGAGAAGTCCACAGTGCCACAAAGTCTAACAGAATGAATACAGGGGGAGCAGTTATGCAGAAGGGCACAAACAGAAAAGTAGCAACGAAAACCAGCATTACTACATGTTGGGAAAGGGAACAGTTCAACAGAAAGAGGCAACAATTACATAAATGCGTGCACCAAATATTGACACATCCAGCCACATAAAACAAATACTACTAGAAATAAAAGAGCAGATAAACTTCAGTTTACAGTCATAGCGGAGATAACAATAACTCACGGTCGGGCTGGCCAGATAGCTCAGCAGACTAAAGCACCTGTTTAGGCAGATGCAGGGACTGGGGTTCGATCCCCAGAGTGCTGTGCCAGCCCCTCTCCCAGGGCGTGCTGAGACGGTGACTAAGACTGTGTGTCGAGGCGCTCGTCTTTGTAAACCCAGCCTCTTGGAGGCTGAAAACAAGAGGATCACACCAATCTGATCTGTGTAGTGAGACAATGTAGACTGTGTGCTAAATACATAAAAAAAAAAAAAAAACCTCAGAATCAACAATGTATCAAATACAAAAACAATGAACAACAACAACAAAAAAAGTTAGAGTAGTTCCAAACCTTAGAATAAATGGACTTACTAGATATTTAGTATCCCACCCAACAACAGAACACAAGTTCTTCACAGCTCAAAGAGGTTACTATATATTGGGAAACGGACCACATACTAGCCCAGGAAACATGTCTAAGTATGCAAAAGAGTTGAAACTAGCCCATTCATATTATCATATCATTTGGGCAGTGAATCTAGTAGTCATATCTGGTAGTCAAGTCCACAGAAATAGTGCAAACACATAGAAATTACATAGTATGATGAATAATCTGCATTACAGAAGAAATCAATGAAGAAATTAGATTGTTCAGCTGGGGAGAAAGCTCAGTAGAATAAGTGCCTGCCTGGCAAGTGCAAAGGTCTGAGTTAAAGCACCAGTTCTGGGGAAAAAAATTGTGACAAATAAGTATAAAGAATGAATTGAAGAGCTAATTCTTCAAAAGAAGGAACAATGAAAACTTTATGCTAATCTTACAAGATAAAAGAAAGAAAATGAATACAATTACATATGGAAATGACAAAAATCACAATGGACGTCTCCAAAAATCCATATTATGAAGTAACTATTTTGGAAACCTGTGCCACAATAAAATGGGAAATCCAGAAATAGATAGATTTCTTAGATCCATATCAGTTGCACAATCCAAGCCAAGATGCTATGGTAGCACACACCTGTAATCCTAGCACTCTTTAAAGAACAACCTGACAGAACAAGACTCTGCCTAAAGAGAAACACACACACACACACACACACACACACACACACACACACACAGAGAGAACAAGAAGATATAAAAATCCTGAGTAAGCAACCCAATAACCAAAAACCCTACCAATGCCTTTCTCTCTCCTTGCTTCCATGTCAAGAGGCGTTTCTCCTCTGAGGCCCCACTCCAGGCTGCGCTGCCTTAGAGCCAGCTAACTGTGGGCTGAAACCTCTACAGTCTGTGAGCCAAAATAAACCTTTCCTTCTTTAAAAACAAAACAAAACAACAACAACCCACAAAACACAATTACAAAAACTAAGGGTCTGAGAGGTTCACTTGAGGATCTAATGCCAGTCTTGCTGAAATTCTGCTGAAAGGAATGAAGTACTCCTGCAGCCATTCCTGAAAGCTGGCATTATCCAGGCTGTACAACTAGAGAAGAGTCTGGGTACAAAGGAGAGAGCTAAAGGCCAGTCCCTTTAATAGATGGAAAAATCCTCAACAAGAATCTCGAACTTGCCTAGCATGCAAGGGGTGAGAGCAAGAAAGGTTTAGACCTTGTTTGTTTGAGATGCACTTCTGCCATTTGAGTGAGGTCCTGTAAGAAACTGTATGTCACAAGGTCATCCATCAGGTGCACCGGGGAAGGTGGTGAGAGGGGGACAGCAGAATATTCTGCACGTAGACAAGTCCAGAGGTTCACACAACACAGGCGAGCTTGGCACTGCAGTCAAAGCTCCTGGCCAAAATTCCTGTTTGAATCTGTTTCCTAAGAAAACACAATACATAATCGAGTTTGTGCTTTTTGCTTGCTATTACAAAGCAGTTCTATGTGAAACCAAAACAAAGCCTGCCATGAATTTCATATGGAAGAGGAGTAGCATATTGAAAGCAAAAATTTAAAACAATGGAAAGAGAAGAAAGAATATTTAAGTGAGAAGTTTACCGACCCATTTATAGTGGATCTTCTGTGTGTGGAGCCCTGGGCAGGTTCTAGGGCCAAAGTAGCAAATGAGACCAGGTCTCTGCCTTCAGAGCTTCTGATCTTGGCGGAGGGTGATGGGCAGTTTTAAAAGCTTGACAAACACACGTATAATAAAGCCATTCAAAAAGCAATATTGGGCTAAAAATATAGCTCAGTGGCATAGCCCCTGCTTGGCAAGTGTGAGGCCCTGAGTTTAATTTCCCAGGACAAAACAAAACAGTATTGAGAATGTTTAGTTTAAGGAGAGGGCAAAGTAATGTCCTGAGTTTTGACTTTTAGTCATCTCTGGAGTCAGGAACTCACTTGCAGGAGGAGCACCCAGGCAGCCTGAGGGGCTGGGGTTTCCTACCTAGATCCACAAATGATCATTATGTTAGGTTTTAAAAACTTAGATATGTGCTGCATATTCTCTCTCTGTCTTTTTCCTTCCCTCCCTCCCTCTCTCCGACACAGGGTCTGCATGGTCTCACTACCTAGACACGCGCACACACACACACACACACACACACACACACCACACTGGAATGGCATGTGTGTTACCAATAGTGAAACTACACTGACACATGGTTCATGCCATGCTCTGTTCGCTTTGGGGTTGTGTGTTCAGTGGGTCTGGATAAATCTGTAATGATTTCAGTGCATCGTGGCAATGTCATACAGAGTGACCACAGTATCCTTGAAATGCCCCATGCATCACCAATTCGTATTTCTTCCTCCATCTCAGCAACCACTGAATTTTTACTGTTTCCATGGCTTGGTTAACTTTTCTGGAAGTCCATACGGATAGAATCAACAGTAGGTAGCTTTTACGGGGAGAGTTTTAGACAGGATCTTGCGGTGTAGTCCAGGCTATTCTTGAATTCACTATGTATCTCAGACTGGCCTTGAGTGCTGAGACTACAGGCCTATGCCACCAGCCTGGCAGGCAGCATTTTTAAATTGGCTTCTTTCCCTTAGTAATATTCATTTAAAGTTCTGCTCTGAGCCAAGCGTGGTGGCCCGCGCCTGTAATCCCAGCACTCCCAAGTCTGAGGCAGGAGGATCATTGCAAGTTTGAGGCCAGTCTCGGCTACAAAGTGAGTTCAAGGCCAGCCTAAACTGCATAGTGAGATCCTGTCTCAAAAAAAGATAAAAATAAATGAATAACTAAGTCCTACCATGTAGCCAGGCATAGGGATGAACACTTATAATTCCAGTGCTCTGGAGAGCTGAGTCCAACGTGGGCAATATGGCAACTTAGTGAGATACTTCCTTGCTAAAAAGGTAGACCAAGGATTGTGGCTCATGGCAGGGGTGGGGGTTTTCAATCCCCAGTACTCCTTAATTGAGAGAGAGAGAGAGATTCTTTAATCTCTTTTGATAGTTCATTTTTTGGGGGAATTAAATAATTCTTTTAGTGTGCCAACTTTTATTTATCAGTTCACCTACTAAGGAACATACTAATTGCTTCCAAGGCCAGATAATTATGAACAAAATTTCTATAAATATCCTTGAGCATTTTTGTGGGGACATAAATTTTCAATGTAACCATTTTTAAATCTATAGTTCACTAGGGTTTAGTTCATTACACTGTTAGCATGGCTGGTCTCCAAATCACTTTCATCTTTCAGGAGTAAAACTCTAAGTCAGTAGTTCCTACCACCATTCTCTTTTCCATATCTATGGAAAACTCTAGCTCCTCATGTAAGTTGAGTCAAAACGTTTGTCTTTTTGTTGCTAGCATATTTTACTTAGCATAACATCATCCAGGAAGCAAGGGGGGGACTCCTTTTTCTATTGTTCTAGTGCTACAATATGAACTCAGAGCCTTCTAACTGAACTCGCTGAAATACTTCTCACTGAACTATGCCATTCCAAGTCTCTTTCTTTTTAGACAGTATCTTCCTATATTGCCCAGGCTTGTCTTGAATTTTTGGTTCTCTTATCTCACCTCCAGGGGCCTTGGGATTACAGGTGTCTGTCACCTTCCTCCTCTTTTCTATCCTTTTGTTAAGCTGAATAATCTCTATCTGGACGTCTCTGTCTCTCCTTTTCTCCTTTTCCTCTCCCTCACATTTTTTTTTTCTCCATTGGTGGAGAAAATGCTACAATAAATGTATTTCTTCAATAGATCACAAGTGCTTTTTAAGACAGATTCTAAGCCATGAAGGCCCAGAATGTGGTTTGTGAGGAGCACAGAGCTTCCTTAGGATGTTGAGTCAGTAAAGCCTTCTTTGCCAAAGAGAGCTGAAGGAAGACAGTGAGGGCCCAAGTCTCCCACAGAAGACCAAGCAGTGTGAGGGAAGCAGGTGAAAATGTCTTGAGGCAGAAACAAACTTAGCAAGTGGAAGAACCAGCAAGAAAAGAGAGACACCCATATCTAGGCAGGAGTGGGGGAAGCCAAGATGTGCCCTCAGAGTCAGATTGTGGTATTGATTAGTTTTGGCAAAATGGGGGGTAGGTATGATGGCCATACCTGCAGTCCCAACACTCTGGGAGGCTGAGCAAGAAGGATTTCTGCAAGTTCAAAACCAACCTGAGCTCCCAATGAGTTTAAGGCCAACCTGAGTTCCATAGTCAGACCTATCTCAAAAAAAGATCAAATATTTAATGAGTCATGTAAAAGCAAGAAATATTACTTTGCTTTCAGCGTTGAAGTGATGACACTTGGAGCCAAAGTTGTATCCTCTATAACCACAGCAAAGACATGTGCCATGTCATAGCATGAAGGAGGTACGTTAGAAACTTGGCAGATGTTGACTTCATACCTGTAAAAGCTACATGGGTCCCTATAAAGTGGGACTCTCTTCATATAAGTGAGTTGGATTGCCATATTTTTCTTTTTGTGGCACTGGGCTTGAACCCAGGAGCTTTACACTGAGCCGTATCCCAACTGCTTTAAAATTAATTTTTGTTTCTATAATGGGGTCCAAGTAAGTTGCCTAAACTAGGCTGGAACTTGCAATTCTCCTGCCTCAGCCACCCACAGTATGGGATCACAGGTGTGTGCTGGTGATGTCTTGTGTCAAATCATAGCTATGTAGTAAGCAGTGGTTGACATCATTTGTAGTTCAGGTCATTCATCATGGAGAATTGAAGGAACATTCAGAGGGTTATGTTAAAAAAGCAAGCCATGGGCTTGTGAAAGCTGTGGCCATGTATGACAGAGCCTGGACTTGTTTGCCAACAAGAACCCACTGTCGTCTTCCCAAAGCTTTATTCCCAGCTTCACAGAACCCTACCCTGTGGATGACTACAGGGATTGCAAAGTCCAACTCTTCCTGTTCACAGCCACAGAACCTTGAGTCCTAAAGTAGTGGCTTGTGGCTGAGCTCAGTTTGGGACAAAATCAAGGTGAGAACTCAAGATGGCTGCGAGGAATACGCCTTCCTGCTTGCAGCTCCGCTGTCTCTTGAGAACTGAACATCTTAAACAGGAAACTGACACAAGGTCCAGGACCACAGCTGGGGATGTTCTTCCTGCAACAGCATTTGCCAAGCCCTGCTTTCGTGAGCAGGGTACTAGATGTGACATCTTCACAGATGTCATGAAGAGTGTCATGTTCTTTGTGGAGTGGACTCCAAGATTAATAGGTATTTAACTGATGAGTGGCAAATGTGCCACTGCCATGCGAGGCTTGGTTGTGATTTCTCACTATCCTTCTCAGTTGGGAGTGGGATGCACTTGCAAGTATTTGCTTTACCTTCCATGAATTTTGAATGTCGGAAAGCCTCACTATTCTGCAGTGAAATGTCAGTGGGGAAATCCAGCCATGCACAAGAAGCAAACACGGTCTCCATATTCTAGCTGTGCGATTTTAAGTATCGGGCCTGGTGAGGATTTAATACCTTTGTCTTTTTTATGTTTGCTCCTGGCTAGCCCTCTTACTTTTGAGTGGCTCTCAACCATTGGCAAGCAATTTCTCCTGCCTGGGAGATGGAGGCTGAATCAGAGCGGTACAGCGCCTCGCTTAGCCGGGCTGGTCCTGTGAGCCAGGCCCGCTTGCACTTGTTCCCTTGACTTGGATGCCGTACCATGAGATCAGACTTGCTTGATGAGGGAGACCTCTGATTGCAAACCGTGCACATAAAAAGCAGATACAGAAACCTTTGCTTCTGCACCATCTATGAGGGAAGAACTAGAGCCAGCATCAGCCAGGGAACTCTGAATAAATGGTGGGTTGTTTTCCTTCATTCCCTAGGCCATACGAAGTTAGGAGATCTTGGGAAAACCATTCAATCTCTTAGAATCTTAATGTTGTGCCATCTTTAGCTTCTTCTGAAGGTGGAAGCCTGTAGAAGAAGCTTTTTACTGAAGCCCTACACCTCTCCCTGCTCCTCCACCCATCCTCGCAGGCTGCTCAGGGCTCACCAGTCTTCTGATGAGCTCTGAACCTAGGCTGCAGTCCCAGGCCTGTCTGCTGAGGTCCAGCGCTTTGCTCCTGGCCCTTTGCTGGACATCTTCCAACACCTCGTGGGCCTTTCAGTTCACCTTAGCCACACCCAACTCTTCCAGTGTGGTCTTTACCCTGTGCGGCAATGTTCCGCGTTGCTTTCCTTCTTTTTCCTCCTAGTAATTGATTTATTTTTCTTCAATAAAGTTATATAAACTGAAAAAAGCCCATAATACAACATAAAAGTTACCATCTTAATCACTCTTATTGTGCAGCTGACATTACCATTATTATTATTATTTTGAATTTTCTTTTTTTTAAACTGTATGTATGTATATATATATATGTGTGTATGTATGTATGTATGTATGTATGTATGTATGTTATAGCTAGGTCAGCCTGCCCTGGGGGGTGAGGCTGGAACAACATGTGGTGCTGGGGATCGAACCACAGTCCCTGTGGTTGCCTAAGCTTGCCTAAGCAGGTACTTTTAGACTGCTGAGCTATCTTGCCGGCCCACAAACATTCTGCAAAGCCTCATTCCAGAAGGGCTCAGTCCTTGGCAGCTACATTCCTCCTGGAGGCTAGCACTTTGCTCAGCTCCTCATGCTCCCTCTTGGCAGGGGTGTGCACCCCCACCCTTTTCTTGATGAACTTGAGGGCATGTTTGACTTGGAGACCTTGAGCAGCAGCTACATGGTGGGCAGCTCACAGGGGGCAAAGGAGCCTGCACACCTCCTGGATCATGTCTTGCACGAACGCAATGTGTTTGGTGAGGCATCTACCTCAGCGGCTGTGCCTTGGTTTGCTCACATTCTTAGTCACCTGTGGCCTGTGTTGAGGCCCATGGCTATGGGATAGCATAGGGCCATGGCTACTGTGCTTCAGTGGTTGCTCAGGCTCCCGTACCTGAGATTTTCTCCTCGCGGGCTACACCAAAATGTTATCCTGCTTCTAAAAGTGGTTTGCCAAGTGAATATATTTCACCAGATCTGGACTGTTGGTCTCTCTGGAGTTAGATTCCACGTTCTTCTTGTCTTCAACAAAGAACTACATCCAATGATCTCAGCAGGAGCCTCCAAATCATACAGGGAGAACAAACTGATCCTGGATGAATGACCTCCCAAAGTACCTGGGATGAGTACATGTGCTCTAAAACTGAAGAATGAATTTTAGGAACAAATGGAGGTTATGAGAAGAATAGATTTAGTAGGGGAAAGAAAGCTTCTGCCCGAGAGAGGGATGGGAGGGGGAGTCCCGAGTGGGTGGTTCCCCCCACCTTTCTTCTTTACTGGATGGAAAAAGCCAGTGCATACAGCACTTTCTCTTTCCCACTCTGTTAACCCACAATCAAAAACTCTTGGTGCCTGATGCCTTCTAAGTCCATCTTTTTGTCCCCTCATGGCCACTGTACATGGCACATATATTCCTGTGATGACTTCCTTGATGAGCTTGCTCATTCCTCACTCCCGAAGTCCACATCATCCCTTAATCACACTTTCAGCACAAAGCTGTCCTTTTCCTTCTTCCCTACAGCCCTTCAGTACTTTCATATTACTTTCAGAATCCAGGCTGACGTGCTCACAGTGCCCTTCAGCACCTCACATCCTGCGGTTCCTCCCTCTCTAACACCCTGGCTCCCGTTCTCCTTAGAGGTTGCTCTGCTGAGTGTGGTCTCAAGGACCTCTTCTTTCACCCCTCCTTGGGTGGGCGCCCTGGGGCTTTGTATGTAGAAAGCCATCATCAGACAGAACTTCTTCCATGTGTTGGCTCGGCTCATTCCTGTTCATCTTTTAAGATTCTTCAGGCATCAGCTCCTCCAGGCACCCTTCTTGTCCGCTGAGCCTGAGGTAAGCAGCCACCCTGTGCAGCCCCAAGGCACCCACTATTCTCTGTATTGCATTTAAAAAGGCACACAGAGACTTCTACTCCTGTATCTTTAACACCTACCTGACTTGAGGCTGTCAGAGCCCTGATTGGGCAAGCACGTCACGCGTTGTATGCATGTGCCAGTGTGAAATGAAGAAGTATGCCTGCATGCTCGTAAATCATAGGTGTTTCTTATGTCTGCACATAAAATGTTCATATGCTTCATGTATGTGTGCACATGCGCCTGTGTGTACAGCCCTGCCAAGCACTGCATTGTCTTGTTATTCATTTGTATGTGAAGGCACTCAGTTGTATGTTCTAATTGGCAAAAATAGCTCTCAGATTAGTAAATCCACACACATACCTATTTCACACCTTATTCTAGGATCTATACAAATCTCTCGTTTTTTGCCTTTTTGAGACAGGGTCTCGTTATGCAGTTCAGGCTGGCCTTGAGCTGTTTTTGGAGCCCAGGCTGGTCTCAAGCACAAACCAGTCCTCCTGCCTCAGCCTCCCAAGTTCTGAGATTACAGGTGTGTACCATCACACCCAGCATACATCCTGAGCTTTGTGTTTTACTGGAAAACATAGGTAGCATCTCTTCCTAAACATCACCAGCAACAATAGCCTCCCTGCCTGCCATGCTGAATGGCTCAGGCTTTTCTTTAAGTGAACTTAGTTCACATGAGAAAAACGAGCGTGCTGCTCTCTAACCTTTCAAGCTCTCACAGAATTATTTGTACACACTATTCATGCAAAGAATAATTTGATTCCCGTAAAGAATTATTTTTAAAATTTCTTACAAAATATTTCTTTTTTTTTTTTTTTCTCCTTTTCTATATCAACACAAAAGGTCTTCTTGGAGCAAGCTGTGATGATCCATAAACTGTCATCCTACCTTTATGACTTGTAAATACGGTTTCCCCTCACTCCACAGTGAAACACCATCCATAGCACCCGCAGCCTGCCTGCTCAGCAGAAGACCCACTCTGGAAAAGAGAATAGAACAGGAAGATTTGGGGCTGCAGGGACCACGGAAATAGATAAAAATCTGCATCTTCAGAGGGAGCCTGAATGCTATTTAGCACTGAGAGGGCTGAAGCCTAATATATTCAAGAAGACCTAAGGGTTTACTTTCCAATAAGCATGGAAAAAATCTGAGCACCCCACTGTGAGCTTATCGTAATGCTGTTTCATATAAAAAGTTGGTAATTAGTCCCTGAGTGAATAAAGTAGGATAGATGATAAGAGACTAATACTTAGAGGGAAAGCACAAAACGCCCTCGCCAGCCATCAAAATTTAAAAACTGAAGAGACAGGGCCGGGGATGCCTCTGTCTGTTTACATACAATTTCCAACCCAGAATTTATAATGGTAGAGTTCATTAAGTAGTATTTTCAGTTGTATTAAAATCACACCTACTTTTCAAAGGAGTGCACAGAGTACCAAAACCAGGAGACTTGGGAATGTAGCATTAAAGCCACAGAGCTGGTGGGAACCTCGGTCACACAGCAACCTCGGGCACTCCAGCTTGTTGTCTGTTGCCAAAATCCAGGTGCAGTGTGATGCTCTTCCACATGGCACTCAGCCAGAGAGAGAGAGAGAGTGTGTGTGTGTGTGTGTGTGTGTGTGTGTGTGTGTGTGTGTGTGTGTGTGTGTGTGTCTTTTTGAGACAAGGTCTCACTGTGCAGTTCAGGCTGACGTTGAGCTCACTTTTGTAGCCCAGGCTGGTATTGAGCTCACACCAATCCTCCTGCCTCAGCCTCCCAAGTGCTGGGATTACAGGCGTGCACCACCACACCCAGCCCCAGCCAAAAGTCTTGAAAACATTTCTGAGAGTTCCAGAACACATAATGAATTCGTCCAGATTTTCCTTCCTGGTGTAACTTCATATCAACTCATCTGAGAAAGTCTGGTGTTCGAACTCCTCTGCAGAGGCGTTAAAACTTTCAAGAATGCAGACCCCTTTCATTCATTGCTGAGCACAGGGTTTGATTTGAAGGAGGGACACCCCAGGCAAAAAGGGTTAAGGTCTTAAATTTCTAATTAAATTGATTTCATATTCAAAATTTCATGACAGTTTAAATTTATGCATGAATTAACTTCTTGCATGTCAGGAACACACTGGGTCTCTCAGGGTGTTCATCTGCAGTTGACACTTCTTCATTGCCCTAGGACCTTGTGAACTCTCTCTGTAAAGTGGTATTTAGTTTGTAAAACCAAGGTTTGCCTGTGAGACCAGAGACCTGGTTGACTTAGAAACCAGGGACAGAGTCCAGCCCCAGGGGGAGTGCAGACGCCTGCCCGTCACCTCCCTATACAACATTAACCACATAAAGCCACATCTGCAAACATGTAAATGAAGACTCCGTGACGTGGATAGCAGCAGGACTAACTGCAGCATATTTTAGGAAAATACCTTTAAAATGTTTTATTTGAGGAAGACATCTCTTATATATATTGCTTTTTTAAATAATTAGTTTCTAGGGCCAGTGAGATAGCTCTGTGGACAAAGTGCAAGGACCAGGACCTTTGACAAGCACAAGGACCAGGGTTCAGTCCGAAGGCTGTGCCAGCCCTGCCCCCAGGGCATGCTGAGCAGGAGACAGACCAATGCTTGGTGACACATGCCTGGAATTCCAATGCTGGGCAGGCTGAGGCAGGAGGATGAGCACAAGTCTGAGTCACATAGCAAGGCCCTGTACTGAATAGAAAGAGAAGAAAGCTGTGAGCCAGCAACTGCTTGCCACAACCAACCCAAAGCTCCTCCTCTTCTGCATTTTTCCACTCTTCCCTCCCCCAGTCTTGTAGCTTAAACGTCAGGGTCTTTGTCACCAGTGTGGGCACAGAAACAAAACAGCCAGCCAGCTAGCCGGGGGCGGGGATGATGATTTAGCAACACCAGCTTTGTTGTATTTGGTGATAAATTCACTGCAACAGCCTGATGCCATAATTAATTTAGTTGTATGAATTCGGCTTTGATGATCTTTTAAGGGAAGCCTGGTATGTGCGACAAGAATGGAAACAGCATGTTTTCCGGTGCACAGGAATATTGTGCATTTGCTTAAACTTTTGAGAAAGGTGCTGGAGCAGACTGCTCTCAAATTATCCACAAATGTTCATCAGAAGACTTTAATGATCATTGTGTAATGGTGTGTGATCAACTGGAACATAGTGGTTTATCTAGCCTTTTTTTATGCTTATTGGCAAGGTTCTTTTCAAATAACTTTAATAAAATAGCATAACTTAGCATAGAATGTTAAAATTTAGTTCTCAAAGAACACATTAATCAAAAAAAGAGAGTCTCAAAAACAACTCTCTGAAAAGGCTATTATTTGTCTTACATTTTATATTGTCCACATTTCTACACCCTCCTATTAATCTTTGTGACTGCTGTTAGGATATTTTTTGTTAAACTCTTTCCCTGTGGCATGAAATAATACTCTTTCAGATTTTTATACTTATCTTTAAATCACTAGAACAGGACTCACACTGGTTTTTTTGTACTGAAGTACAACATAGTGAAGGTATTTTTTTCTCATTAAGTTGTAGCAATTTATTTTAAACAAGCTAAAGTTGATTAAAGGGGGAATAACATTACATTAGGATGGACTCTGCACACACACACAGTGGTTCTCAACCTGTGGGTCTTGACCCCAGCAGGGGTCAAACCACCAAAACACACAGGTCACCTAAAGCCATTCCAAATCATAACTGTAGCAAAATTACACTTTTGAAGTAGCCACCAAAATTATTTTTTGGTTTGGGGTCACCGCAACATGAGGAACTATATTGCGGGATCATGGCATTAGAAAAGTTGAGAACCACTGCAATGCCTCTAAAAGTACATGATTATAAGCTGGGCGTGGTGGCTCACGCCTGTAATCCCAGCACTCAGGAGGCTGAGGCAGGAGGATTGGTGCGAGTTCGAGACCAGCTTGGGCTACAAAAGTGAGTTCAAGGCCAGCCTCAACTGCATAGTGAGGCAAAAATAAAATAAAATAAAGTAAATAAAAGTACATGATTATAACAAAAATGTTTTCACATTAAAATTCTGTTTGGAGCCAGGCATAGTGGCGCACACCTATAATCCCAGCACTTGGGAGGCTGAAGCAGGAGGATCAGTGTGAGTTCGAGGCCAGCCTGGGCTACAAAAGTGAGCTCAAGGCCAGCCTGAACTGCATAGCAAGACCCTGTCTCAAAAAGGCAAAAAAAAAAAAAAAAAAAAAAAAAAAAAAAAAAAAAAAAATCTACTGTTTGGGTTTTCTTTTTTTCCTTATTTTTTGCATAATTACACACACAAAACAAACCCCCCCCTAAAAAAAAAAAAATTTGGATTATTCTTCCTTTGGTGAAAGACTGAGGGTTGGAAGGACAGTGATGGATACAGGGTACAGAGAATGCTCCAAACAAAGAGTGATGGCCAAGGGTTTCAGTCATTGATTATTTCATTATCCTTAGAGACTTGACATGTGGAAGGTGTTTTGAATGTTTACATCTTATAAATTTGAACCATGTATATCTGTAGACCTATACCATATTTATACATTTAAAATTGAAAATCATTTTTCATGCCAGGCTTGGTGGCACACATCTGTAATCTCAACACTCAGGAGGCTGAGAGGGTTGCCTTGAGTTCTTCAAAGCCAGCCTACACTACAGAACGAGACCCTGTCTCAAAACAAATTTGTAAATCAATAAAATAATTTAAAATGTTTTGTTAACTATGAAGTGCTATGTACAGAGGATGTCAGAGGGACACAACTCGGCTGCCAGCTCAAATGCCACAAGAAGATGAAGCCTTCACATAATATAGCATTGTCTGTGTAGCTCGTTAATGCCATTGCTGATATTTCTGTATTTCTCATGTCACTTTGAAGTAGATGTGGTATCACTTCTCACATTTCCTGTCCGTCTCTCTGTAAATTTGCTGCTCTGAATTTGGGTCAGAGGCTTAGGGGAATAAGAATGTTTAGTGCACTATGGCCTAAATGCAAGCACTGAATCATCTTGAACAAATATAAGGCCAACTTCTTGCAGATCCATTTAGGTATAGACAGTATAAAGTGCCCAAAATATTGGGTATGACTTACTATGTAACTGTTTATTCACAGTATTAGGTTGTTTTCCTCAGAATCTTCTTTACTTATTTTTGTCTGATTAGAAAATAAAAGGTGGGTTGGTCTGCATCTACTAGCAGAGAGGTTTATGTAAACACAAACACACATCTATGTTTTTCCAGAGGCTTCTATACATGCATTGGATCAAAGTTGTACAGTTAACATATACTCCAGAGAGAAGTTCCAGCATTCCATTTTGTCTTGCCCATTATCCATGTATGTATTTGTATGTCAGTCTGTCTGTTTGATTCGATACTTCTATTCATTATTTATAAGCACCTCTGGGGCAGATGTCTTAAAACAACTGGATGATCACTAGAGTTAGGCAGAATGAATTATCTCTGTCCCACTTCTCCTGACAACTGACCCAGGACCAGAAGAAGAAAGGGGGAAAAAAATCAGAATTTAGAAACCACATTTGGGTTAAAGGGCACCACCCATCCTGGCTTGTATTCTGCCTAAAGGACAAGGCTTTCATTTGGTAAAGATCATTAGTCACCGAGATATATATTTTAGAGAGTTCCTACTAGCAACTATTCCGTTGGCAGTCACTGGAGTGTACCAGATGGTTCATTAGCATAGGCAAGACAAGTCAAAGGCTTTCAGAATCATTTAGAAAATGTCAAACAGAAACAAGAACCCTGTCACTTTTTATTAGAATTAACTACATCATACCCTGGACACAGATTTCACCTTGGGTCAGAAAAATTAATATAGAATTATATGAATTGTGTAATATACTGGGTTAAGATAGGTCTTTCTCTGGGGACTCATTTCCTGGTAATATATTATGATCCCTCTACTTCAGGAATCCTCAAACCTTTCCTTTTGTAAGATATGAAAAGAGTTGACCTTGCTCAAAATCCATTGGTGTCTAATTGATTTGAGGTATATGTGGAATTTCAACAAGACACGCTTCTAAAGCTCTTTGTGATCATTTTCCCAGGAAGCTCGGTGAGTGGAGTTTACTGAATATTCAGCAGCATATAAAGTATGCTTTGTGTCAAGAGGAGAATGCACCCACTAATTGAACACGCTACTTTAGTAAACAGAAATTAAAATGCCACTGAAATGTTGGCTGTGTTTGTTTTTTAAATGTAGATGTCAAAAACGTCGAGAACTTCCAGCTGGTTGAAGGTGTACAGGAGCAAGTCAACTCAGCCCTGATGGACTACACACTTTGCCACTACCCACAGCAAGCAGAGAAGTTTGGGCAGCTACTACTTGGACTACCGGAAATCCGGGCAATTAGCATGCAGGCTGAAGAATACCTCTACTACAAGCATCTGAATGGAGATGTCCCCTATAATAACCTTCTCATCGAAATGTTGCATGCAAAAAGAGCGTAAGTTACAACCCTAGGAGCGCTGCTTTCAGAACAAAAAGAGATTGGGGTGGGAGGGGGAAGACGAACAGGAAGAGAAAAAAAAAATACTCTGAACTGCTCCAAGTAACACACTAATTAAAAACTTGGTTTAAAGATATTGAATTTTTTAAAAAAGCATAATAATCAAATACTTAATAACAAATAAATGATGTATCAGGGTATTTGTATTGCAAACTGTGAATCAGAGGCTTCTCATCCCCAAAGGGTTCATAATGAAAGACACTGTAATGGAATGGATTGAACTCACAGATGGATTTCAAAACTGTGTCAGAATAAAAACGGACAGAACAGTTCTTGTATATTTAAGCTGATCTCCACTGTGAAGAAATTTAGGAACTAATCTGCTTTGTTAATTAGGCTTGTTCATCCGGGATCTGCATTTACAAAATTTCTCCATGGTGAAGCGGAACTGAAACACTTCTAAAGAATGTGTCAGCTGTACCTGGACAGCTCCTCTCTCTTCCCCTGAAGACCCCCACACCTTTCGCCCAGTGACCCCAGAATCTGTGCTAAGGACCTGTGGTCACGCTCAGTAGTAGCTCCACTAAATCATGAAGTCTGAATGTTGTCTATGTTGTAGACCTGCAAACAGCTAATGAGGGCAATCTATAAATATGTCAGCTTGCTGTTTTAAATATGTTCTGGTTTGTTTTGTCACGTATTCATGATTGGAAAAAAAAAAGCAGGCAGTATCCCTCTTCTACCATATATAAATAAGCATTGGTTAATATTAGGTGATATGACTACCAGTTTTTAAAGCAAATGCTTCCTAACTAAAGCAAGTTATATCTTACTTCTGCTAATGTTGGTGAAATGTGGCTTTGGCATTGTTGAATTCCATAAGAATGTCTGACCAAAATTTTTGGCTTAGTACTATGATATAGCTGTCTTTGTGTTCGTCAAAAGTTTGTATTCATTTAGAAACAAGACTTGAAACCTCTTTTCCTGGGATGTCAAATAGTCACAGTGCTAAGTAGTTGAATGTAAAAACTGAAGCATGTGAAGCTATGCAAAATGACAAGAAAAACTTAAAAAGGTGAGCTGATAAAATGACTCCAGGCTCATTCTTGTTGCAGTGCATACCACCTAAACCTGAGATAGAAACTGAATTTTTACTTGTCGCCTGGAAGGATATCAGTGTAACTCAAACTCTTTCCCAGAGGGGAAAGGAGGAGAGCGATACTGACCCTTTAAGTCACAGGCCAAAGTCTGCAGTAGAACAAATATTGGAGGACAAAGAATTGCAAACAAACTCTCCGAACAACACTGTCAGTATTATTAACATGCAATGACACAGGTATGAAAGTCTTGCCTTATTTCATGATTCTAAAAGGTAGCTGTGCAGTTGTGGATCGACATTTGTTTAAAAAATAAAGTATTACTACTTTAAAGTCAAATGAAAATATAGTGTTTACATTCTTTAGGTCCTGGGAGTGGGGGCAGGGGGACTATGATATTACGAAAAAGCAAAAGCAGTAATTTCTTTAATATTATTTTTCTGACTGGTAATTATTTGTTATAGTACTTAATTATTGTATGTCGTGAGACGCTAAAATCAAAAACAGGAATCTCATTTAGACTTTAATTTCTTTGAGATTATCAGCAGCACAATCACTTGTAGAAACTGTAAAAACTAAAAGTATCTCCTAGTCTCTTAATTTTTTCATTAATGTTTCTGGCTTTTGAATAGTTTATTTATATTGTATATCATAGTTTCAACTGTAGACAATTATGATGCTAATTTATTGTACCTCGGTTTTACCTTTGTGTAAGAGATAGCCAAGACTGAAGAAACCAAATATATATGTTTACTATAGCATGTCTTCTTCAAGTTAGTGGGACATAGTTCAGGGACATAGAAGGGTCTAATGTATTAAAATCATCCACTTGATTAAATGTCTGTAAATCTTCATAATTATAGTTCTTACTGTAGCTTATTTAATATCAATTGTAAATTATGTGACTTGTAGCTTCCTCTGTTTCCAAGTAAATTTAAGAAGGTGGAGTCTTACCGGTTTTCCTTTCAAGCATTGTAAATTGTATACCAAAGATATTAGTTATTACTTCAGTGTGTACAAGGAAGATTATTTTATTATTCTTGTTAATCACCTCTGAGGCTCGCCCTCGTGAAGGGCACACCCTAGCCAAGCTGGGCATCGATTGGTGCCCAGTCTCAGTCCCCTGTGTTATCCTCGTGGTTGAAAGGGCGGTGCAGAAACGCCGATCAGAGCTCAAATCTGAAGCATGAGGGAGAAGGGCAGCAGCACTACTTCCCTTAGTTAAAGACCACGCTGGCCAATGGCAGGTGGAGAGGACTGATGCCGTCAATGGCGGATGGAAGGGCTCCTCGTGGGCGCGTGGCATGGGGGAAGCAACTTGGAGATGAGAAGAATTATTGGGAGGGTCTTTAATATCTCAAAGGTTGCCAGCCTGTGGATGCTTAAACTCTGTTGTTTCTTGCTTTTACATGTTCAGTACAGCTCATCAAAGTAAAACCTGAGAAATGTCAAATACCAGTATGTCATTCCCCAGGTGACTGACACCAACAGTGTTTCCCAAGTTAGGCAACATGGCACATTCGTGCTGTTGGTGAAACCAAGGGCAGAAGCTGACAAGCAAGCCTGTGACAGCTGTCTGTAGCCCCCGAAATTGGCCAGTGAATTTTTCTGATGTGAATTGTTAATCAGCTTGTGACCAGACATGGACTTAGCCAACTGCCTTATCAACCACAGGACTTATAGTACAAGCAGACTCAAATATAAAGGTTTTTGGCTTAGCTTAGCATACTAGAGTTGGTCTCTGTTTGTTAACAGACAATCTGTCATGTCTGGATATTTATATTACAGATCACGCAATATTTAGAGTGTGAAGTCAGTTACGCATTGACATTTTCTTATTATATCAGTGAAATACATATTGTCATGTCAGTTCTTGCCAGAAATTTCTCAACAAAATGGAACTTTTTTTTTCAGTATTTCAATAAATATTGATATGTCCAGCCTGATAATTTTTAAAAGTCTTTTGTCCTTCTTTTATTAAGTACTAAAAGTTCTAAGTAATTAAATATTTCACAAAGAATGTAATCAGAAGAACTTCCTAAGTGTGGAAACTTTCTCCTCTTCCTGTGGACATTCCCTATAGCAGTCTGTCGTTCTTCACTGGATGCCTGAAGCATTAAACACAATCCGAGTTTCATAGTTCCATTCATGAAAGGAAGCGTTTTGTCATTTACTGCCCTAACTGATTGGCATGAAAGTCTTAATAGTTTCTAACTTATTTATCAACTAAGTGGTGTCGTAATAACTTCTTTTTTTTTTTTTTTTTTTTTTTTTTTTTTTTTTTTTCTTTTTGAGACAGGGTCTCGCTATGCAGTTGAGGCTGGCCTTGAGCTCACTTTTGTAGCCCAGACTGGTCTCGAACTCGCACCAATCCTCCTGCCTCAGACTCCTGATGAGTGCTGGGATTATAGGCGTGCGCCACCATGCCCGGCTCGTAATAACTTCTTGAGTTCTGGATTAACTCGCTCGATCATCAAAACACTGTGAGGCATTGTCCACATCTTACCAATATGCTCGCCAGAGAAGCAGAGATTTTGTCTCCTGGTTTTTGTGTTGTAGGGGATCAAACCCAGGACAGGGCCTCATGTATGCCAGGGAAGGCTCTTCCAATGACACAGACCCATAGCCAGGGAACCTGAATTCAAGCCTTGGCTGTTCCATTCCAGGTTCAGTGCTTTTAAATACTACACCATCCTGTCCGTAAACCAGGATGACACTTCAAACTCTTCAAAAGGAACAGATACTAGAGCAAAGGCAACAGTAAACCATGAAGTATGCAAATGCATATCAAAGACTTGGGAACTTCAAAGCCTTTATACTTTCAGTAGTTTAAAAAGTAGGATGACTATGTTCTGGGAAAATACTCTCTTTTGGTACCAAAACATCTTTGGAGAAGTGTAAACCAATGAAATCACTGTAGAATCCACTTTAGAAATAAATAAGACTTGTATTTAAAAATTGCAAGAGCCACAAAACACTTCATGCTTACGAGACAAAGAGGCTCAGTCCTATGGAAGCTTTAGGATTCACCCTCCCATCCTTAGCCCCAGTTGAGACAAGGAGGAGAAATTAGCACTTCACCAAGCAAACTCTGAATTTTCCTACGATCCCACAGAAAAACTAAAAAATCAACCAGAACCCTGAGCTAAAGGACGAGTAGGTCATAGGATCATTTTTAAACAACTAAACAATGGCCCATGGAACCTATCTCCATTATCAACTTTAAAATTGTTCTACTGATGTAACATGGGCTATGAAAACATCATTCACATTTAGTTGGACTATAATTTACATGCAGGGAAACAAAGTTTGGTATCGTTTCTACAGAGGCCTGCACCCAGGTGGTCTTCATGCAGGTCAAGCAAGATGAGGAACACAAAATTTTTTAAACTTTCTGTTCAAGTGTTAAATATGTAGGAGAGGGGCCAGCGAGATGGCTCAGGGGTCTAAAGTGCTGCTTAGGCAACTGTAGGGACCACGGTTCAATTCCTGGCACCACATGCTATGCCAGCCCCACCCCCAGGGCAGGCTGAGTCAGCCATTAAAAAAAAAAAAAAAAAAATATATATATATATATATATATATATATATATGTATGTATGTAGAATTCATGGAGTTTCTCCGAAGCCCAGCCTGGCAGCTGGCAGGGGTCATGGTGACTGGTGTAGCAGCTGGTACCTTTGTCACTCAGGCAGATGTCCACAAAGTCACTGAACCCACAATGGGAGACAGCCCCACGGAGCAACATGGCACTACACAGTGATGTACATTTGATTGTTATTCTCAATACACAAAATAGCTCTGAGGAGGTTTGTGCCTTTAACTAAGTTTGACATCCAGTTTGAAGCCATCTCTGATGTGTATTTTTATGAGAAACATGTGGAGACTTTGTTTCAGCATAGCACAGGTCACAGTGCTACAACACTTAGTGATTTTGACGTTTCCCTGGAATAATGAAGACCAATTTTCCTTAACACTGAACAGGAAGTGTATAGTTTAGTCACTCAAAATAAATATTCTTGCAATTCTTTAACTATTTCGCAAAGGCATTTGTTTTATGTTAAGTTAGAAATTAGTAACTTGGTGACTGGTGTCAGGGCTGTGATTGTGGTATTGTTTGTAGAAAAGCTTTGTGAGCTTGTTGCTAGGATAGGGACAAAGGGAGCTGTGATTAGACTAATTGTTGAGTATCCCTGAAGTGAGTTTGAAACTAAATTACTCAGAAATGCTGGGCCTAGCAGGGCCAGCACACCACACTTCACTCCTGAGCAGAGGCCATCAGGAGGTCTGAGGCACCTCTGGCCCAGCTCCCTGGGACACTAGGTCAGGTCTGAGACACTGCTTAGTCCGTGTTACTCAGAAAGAGCCAAGGAGAGGTGTGAGACATGGGGCCGCGTGGTGAGTGTCTTCACTCTTCAGCTGACAGTTTCCCACTTATCCCATGGCAGCTCCATTCCCTGGTGGCTTTGTGCAGCTTCCTGTCTGAGGATGGAGCCTAGCCCAGCTGGTGCATCAGGGGCCAGGACTTGCTGTGACAAGAGCAGAGGAATGGAAGCTCCCACCCCCGCCTCCACCGTGGCGGGCCTCTCCTCCCATCCAGTCCCTTCATGTTTCGCTCTAGGCCAGGCCTTTGCTATTTCTCATAAATCCTACACAACAGAGCCAGTCTGGACTCCCGCAGACCACCAAGCAAAGCTCGCTGCATAAGCCAGCCAGCCAGCGCTTTGACTCTGGAGCAAGCCCTGCACAAGAGCCCTTCGTGACAGGCTGCTCTTGCCGAGTACCATGGTGGGAGGTCCCCCAGCAGGGAATTAGGGTCTCTCCTGACACAGCCTCTAACCGCCTTCCCCACCTCACACCCAGCCCTTCCCATAGCACCGGCCACAACAGCTTCCTCCCCGGACACAGGCTTCTTCCTGTCTCTCGGCTTCCAGGTGGGCTGATCCCCTGCAGCTGGCAAAGCCCCATGGTACTCAGACACCCACACACACACATGGCTGCCCTCACCCAGCACACACATCTGGGGTGATTGATGTGAGATGTGTCCCAGGCCAGTCACCCTTCTAAGCTGAGCATGAGGACTGAGAGGAAACTTGGGCATTTCCAAGCCCCAGTCCTGCATGTGACAGCCACAAGCATGAAAGGTCCCCGACTTTGACACATTACTCCTCATATTAGCCAATTCTCTATCGCTTAACAAACACCTGACCCAACTGAAGAGAGGATGATTTGGGCCTACAGTTTCGGAGGGTCACCTACCACCCACTGACCTCCCAGTTCTTGGCATGTGCTGAGGAAGCACAGCCTATCAGGAGCGCAGAGCAAAGCCAGACCACTCACAGCATAGCCATTGAACAGCTGAGGAGGAAGAATGGTCTGAGTCCCACACTCCTTCAAGGGACACACCAGTGACCCAGGGACCTTATATGAGATACCACTTCCTAGGGGTGCCATCACCTCCCCAAAGGCCCATATTGGTGACCAAGGCCTTAACAAATGGACTTCAGGGCACATTCAAGATCTAAACCATAGCATACCCCATTTGCCTGACTTGGACCATGCGGGTCACAGTAGGACCAGACTGGAATAATCGAGTGTCCCGTCCCCATTATGCTCATCGACTCCACACGCGGTGGCACAGAATGTTGCCTTTGGGAGTTTCTCACGTGTGTGATTGCATGTCAGCTCCTGCCACGAGCATGTTGTTAACCTCCAAGCGATGGGCAATGGAAACAGCGCTACTCTGTCAGCATGAGGTCACTTACATTGCCCAGTACTGCTGCCCACCACCTAGAAAAGAACTACTCGTGAGGATAGTAATTTGTAAAATGGGTAGATACAGCAGTGGAAGAGACTTTAACATGATGTGAACAAGTGCGTATCTAGCAGTCAAAGCCATCCGCAGTGGAGCCAACTTTATTAAAGGCTGAAGGCTGGTGGTCTCTCAGGAACTATTCTGCCTAAGGTTTGAACTGGACAACAGTGTTGAGGCTGTGACTCCAGCATAGGGTCGCTGGGTAACCGATAATGACCTTCAGGGAAAGAGTATGGTTTCACAATGGTCAGTCAACGCACACTGACTCAAGACTTAGGGAGCGCTTCTTTCTTGTCTTCCCTCCGGGGAAGATCTGCTCACGCTTTTGAAGTCTGCTAGAATGAGGACTGGAAGAGTAGCTCCAGCTCCAGAGATCTAAGTGTATAAAAAAATGAATATATGAAAATAAATTTTGGTATTTATTTATAGCACAGGGGAGAAATCATAGCCTGTCGAACATCTTAGACCAATTCATCCTTCTGTTCTAAAGGAGAGATATTTATGCATTAACAACTGGTTCTCCATGGGGCAGGCCTCTAACACAGAGCCAGAGAGTTTGGCTAGCATACAGAGCACCCTGGGTTTTATCCTCAGCACCCTAAAATGACTCCTTCTCCAAGCCAGACATGGTAGTACCTGCCTGCAATGCACTCTGGGAAACTGAAGCCTGAAGACTACAAGCTTGAAAAAACCTTGAGCAACTTAGCAGCTGGGAAAGATCCTGTCTCAAGGAAAGGAGAGTGAGGAGACTGGAGATGTAGCCCAGTCTGGAAACCCTGGGTTCAAAAAACCCCAGTACTGAAGAAGAGGAAGGAGAAGAAGAAACCCGCTTTACCAAGCACCTGTATGTGGAGATGACTGGTAGAGAGAGTTTGTGGCTGGTGAGGTTAGAAAGCAAAGCCAGGGATGCTTAGCCTGCCAGGCCTTCTTCACAGAACCTGCTAGTACCTGACAAAAGGGAGAAAAGTGAAGCTGCTCTGGAGAAATCAAGCATTCATGAAAGTCATAAAAGAAGAAAAACAATTTGTTCTTATCTCTATATTTCTCACTTGAAAAATATTGAGCATCTATCTGTTTATGTTGAAGACAATGTTACAGCCAAAAAAATGTATTCAGAAGCCATGCACTGAAGGTAATTCATGAAAGTAACATTATCTGTTTTAAGCCCTGTGCTGCATATGATGGTAAATTGCTAGAAGTTTCCCAAACATTCATTCTCTCTTTTTTTTTTTTTTTCCCCTGCCATGGACACATCAACATTTCTGTATTCTGTCTTCTTTGCAACCAAATGTGGCCACAAGCATGTAACAGAGCTTGTGGTAATAGAATGGAAGCAGAAAAGACAGGAGCAATTTGTCCTCCCTCTTCTCAGGCCATAGAGACAGGACACTCCTCTGCGTTTGCCTCTTACCCATACCCCAGCTATACCCCAGTGTGGGCAGAAGACTGGGAGAGGCAGCGGCAGATGAAGATGCACAGGTCTGGGGCACCCCTATGAGTAGTCCATGGATGAGCTTAGAGGAGAGGAATGAACTGCTTTTATTGAAGCCACTATATTTTAGGGTCTGTGTTTCAAAACTTAGCCTTTGCTCTAATAGACCTGATTTCATATAATCCTTACAACGATCCCTACTTAGTAGCTAAAGAAACAAAGTTCACAGCAGTTAAACAACTTGCCCAAAATCCTACTGCTCATAAGTTGGAGAACACGAGTCTGACCCCAGGCTCCAACTGTGCAGTGCAGAGCTTTCTCAAAGCACACAGCACACACATCGCAGGGCCAATGCGCCAGCAACGGGGCATCTCGGTAGGGTGGGGAAGGAACAGTAGTGATCAGTGTGTTTCTAAAAACTACAGCACATCACTTCTCAACCTTTGGCTAAGATCAAGTATGAGAACTACATCATGAAAATAAACGAAACCCCCAGAAATTCACTGTGCACCAGCAAAAGCCTAGACAGGCTTATTATAACCACTGAAACCAAAAACAGGTATCCACCTCCCAATGCCTTGGGAAACCCATCACACAGACACTATTTGAGTCTACCATAGACTCTAGAATGTGGTGTCCAAATCCTTGTTATATACTGTATTGACAGGAAAGCCCTATCCCACTATCTTTGTCCCCAAGTAGAAGTCCTGACCATGTCATGTCCTAACCATAAGAGCTGTGCTGATTTTCTCATATCTCATTTTGATGAAGTTTTCCTATTTATTTTATCACCAAATTATGTAATGTATATCTCACATGCAATAATTACTAGCAGATATGCAAATCCATGACAATATTTGCAGAGAGAAAACATTTTGTTTTCATCCTTTCTGCCCATATCCCACGGCCCATGGAACAATTAGTAAAGTTCTCCCTATTTTAAAATTTTTGTTCCAAAGATTTTTTTTCCTCCAGGAATAAACAGGGACTATCAGAAGGTCTCTGCTATAGTGGTAGAATGAGCTTCTATAAATAAGCATGGAAACACGTGTGACACCCCCCTGAGTGTTGCTGTAACAGGTTTTATTTCCCTTCTGTTCCTGCCGAGTGGCCTTGTGTTATTTGAGTGTCCAATGTCCCCGTGACCATTGTGTGGCCTGGATCCCAGCCAAGATCTTTGGGCAGTGCCTGATCAGCACCCACTCATCCTCTCTACCCCACTTCAAGAAATCTCAGAGGCGTAACCACTGAGGGGAAAGGTCACATCTGGACAGGGGCAACGCACAAAATAGAGTAGCTCCCTCACATACACACAAACAGTCACTATCATTGATGAAAATAGGGACAAGGGTGATTAATAATGATAGAGTCTGGCAGTGCTGAGCTCTAATTTTATTAAATTACCTCCTCGGAGTTTTATAACAACCTTCCAAGATGGGCACATCATAGATGAGAAAACTGTGACTTCAGTACTCCTGGTCTCCTAAAGTCACTGATACATGACAGTCAGGGGACAAACTCAGCTGTACCTGACCCTGCAGTCCAGACTTTAACTAGGAGATATATATTCTTTTGAAGGATTAATAGAGAGTCAATGAAAAACTGTCAGAGACATGCGTTGTTAAGCTCCATGTGTACTTTAATATTTTATTGCCTGACTCTCAAGAGTCTTTTTTTCAATCTTGATTAAAACATTTGAAAATAAGTCATGTGTTCATTCACTTCATCCCCTTAAAAACAATCATCTTGGCATAGCAAAGCTCAAAAACAATTATGTTGGCAAAACTAAGCTCCAGCTTTGGCTCTCATGCTCACGTCTCTCTGTGCTTTTGTGTTGCAGTTTTAATGCAAAGGGAAATTCAGCTGAGGACCTGATTTGCACTCAGTACGAGAGCACCGAGCCTTATCTAGCCATATCTGTGCTTGGAGTATTATTGGCCAAAGAGAGGGAGTGGGAGCCAGGGAGGCAAAGAACAGCCGAGGACAGGGAAGCAAGGAGGCCAGAAGGGTAGGCTTAGCACGGACAGGAGAGTGCACTCAAGGCACGGAGGCGCTACACGACCAAGCATGATGAGGCTGTGACACTGGAAAACCATAGCCTCTGAATGAGCTCAGCCAGGTGAAAATGAGGGACCTAGTTCTTAGCGGGAGGGGCGGGGTGATAATCCCAGCTGTCAGGGATTGGAGCCCAACCTGGGACAGTCAGTGTCTTAGTGAGACCCTGTCTCCACAAAGCGGGCTAGAGATCTGGCTCAGTGCAGAAGCCCTGGGTTCAATCCCCAGTAGTGCCGAAGCACTTTTCTTTATTTCTAGTACTAACCTTGTCACTGCTTTACCTCATTCTGTGAAAACTGTGTGACCAAATAAGACAACATCCCAGTCAACCACAGAGCATGTCCCATGGCGGTCCCATAAAATTACACTGCCTGGTGACAAATGTCATGGTGTCTTAGTCTATTTAAGTGCATTCTATGATCATCACGCGGTAACAAAATTGTATTTGCCCACTGTAGCACCCTTCTTCCTGCTCCCCGCCATCCACATTAGCTCTGTAGAGTCAACAGAATTGTCCTGTGTGGCAACAGTAACTTAGAGAGTGCTGTGAGAGTCGGGGAAGGGGTTTTCCACCTGCTGATTCACAGCCCCCAAATACGCCAACTTCCTGTTTTCCCAGTGTTGTGGAAAGCCTTCCCAGTTACAACCCAATACACAACATCGCCTCCTAACCCAGCGAAGGGACCCCAGGGCCTCTGAAATATGACAGCAGGTATGTGCTGTTGCTGCCTGAAGAAGGCTTTGGGGGAAGCTGCGGGCCACGGAGGCTTTTGTGTGTTTCTGGTTGCAAACTCTGAGATGGAAATAGGGAACCCCTAAGCCTGCCACTTTGGAATCAGTCAGCAAACTATTTGACTACTCATAATCTCTCCACTCCTGAGCTCTCTGAACAAAACAAAGTCTTGCATCCCCTACTGTTGCACCACAGGGTGTTTATCGGTGGTCAAGAGGGGAAAATAACTCCCATCCTTCCCTCAGTGTGTGGCAGGGCTAGGGGTGGGGCCTGTGCCAGTGGCACAGGTAGGCAAAGCTTCCTGCGGCCTCAGTTGGGAGCAGTGGCTTTGGGGACTGGGCAGGGGCAGCTGTCACTTGCATGTCTGCCTACTCCCCCTGAGAAACTGCAGGATCCCAGGGAGGAAGGGTGAGGGGAGAGAGGGCAGCAGGGGGCAGCAGCTGCGTCACCAACTACTCACCTTTCTAGTGACCATGTCCCCTATGCCAGCCTGTGTTGCCTGTGCCTGGGTTGCCTTTGCCTGGACCATTTCAGAGCTGTGTTCTGCTTGGGCAGAGGAAGGTAACCAGGGTATTTACCCCCCTGGGGTCATTGCTCTGGACCCTGGCTCACAAGCCTGAACGTAGGAGTCCTTCCCTTTCTCCCCATTTCCTTTTTAAGAATTACTGTGCTTTAGAAAGACACAAAATTTGCAAAATATGTCACATACATGTGAGTATAACAAAACACCATCCCAGTGACGTAATGTGCTAAGGTGTGCATCTATGGAATCAAAAGGGAGACTGGAGTGAAGACACCCTTTGTCCCTCACCGTGAAAAGGGAGACAGGCGCTCTACCAAGGACTCACATCCTCATTACACTGTAGCTGTTTTGGGCTCAAATGCCTATTCATTGTAAGTACTTAATATATAGTTCTTGGGTGAGTCAAAGGTTTAATTGCTTTTCTCCTGGTTTTTTATTTTGTTTTGTTAAGACATAGTATCACTACATAATTCAGGCTGAGCTTGTTCGGCAGCCTACACTAGCTTTGAACTTGGAGTCATCCTGCCTCAGCCTCCTGAGGACTGGGTTTACAGGCAGGCACCCTTCTCCTATTTTAACAATATTCAAAGATGCAAATAACTTAGAAAGCAGTCTTTTGTCTTGTAAAAAGAATATATATCCTCACTTCTATTAAAATCTACACTTTTCTGCTTTAAAAGAAAACCTAATCATTTGAAATCATAATTTTTTCAGCGATAATTTTTGGATCAATAAAGTATTAGAGTTTGGGATCAAGAAAGTAGAACCTTTAAAGAAATTCTACATGAGAAAAATTCTTAAAGCCATCGCGATACTAAAGCTTAGAGCCCTGCTCATCTTTTCAAGGCCAGCTCTCCACAACCACCTGAGTGCACAGAAGTTTCAGCAAGCAATAATAACCTTTGCACTTCGAAGCCAGGTACTGCAAACCTTGCCTGGCCTTGCCTGTCTTTGCCAGAGATGTCACAGGTCTCATGCGCCGAGCTGCTTGCTGAGTCACGCTTTCATTTGGGAAGCCAAGGCAGCGACAGCTCATTTCTACAAAAGCATGTGTACTTCTGATACACTGGCTTGAAAGAAGTTAACACCAATGAAATCTGTCTCAGGAATGAGGAGAAGTTCATGCTGCGGCTGTGGTTACCCTCAGCAGGTTTCAGAGCTCCACCTCACCTGCCACCGGTGACGAACGGCGTCCACCAGGAAGTCCACCAACAGAGCTGTCATGGGTGCAGGTGTTTATTTCACATTCAACAGATACCCCTGTGTACCTGCTAAACGTGTTCGGTACCACTCCGGCCCTCACACTCTCAGCTGAGAAAGCTAGGCCTGGGGTCAGTGAATCATGAGGCAGCTGCCAAATCCCACTGGTCTATTGTTACAAACTTTTGCAATGTTTATGAAATTCCACTCACGTGTGAAGTGTGGTCTCTGCCTGTCTTCGCATCAACAGTGGCAGAGTAATGTCAGCAGATGGTCACAGGGCATCTGCAAAGCCTGGAATATTTTCTCTCTAGTTTGCTGATCTTTGGGCTTGGATAAAAGTTTGGGATCATGGCTGGGGCACCTAAAATTTTGATTTAAAACAAATATTCCATCAGCTCCAGCTACAACAGACTGACTACAAAGGAAAACTGGGAGGGCAATCAACAAAGAATGGAAAGAGGGAGAAACAGGATTACTTAAGAGTTTGGCTTTCCTTCTCTACCTCTAATGTGTAAGCTCTGGATGAGACAGGGAAAAGATCTGCACATCCGACAGCACTGCAGCTTAGCAGCAACTCTGTCGCTCCTTGTATAAAGGAGCTGGGCACTTGGGGTGACATCAGCTGCCAAGACAGGACCCCTGAGCCCCGTTGTGTGCCGTTCATCTTGGCCCATCCAGCATCTGGGAGGGCAGCACTGTGTGCGGGAAGCGCAGCACACCGCAGACCAAGCAGTGATGGAGACACAGCCCTTGCTGTGTAGAGATTACTGAATGTTAATGGGAGGAAAGGAGAGCCGGGCATGGTGGCGCTCGCCTGTAATCCCAGCCTGTGGGAGGCTGAGGCAGGAGGATCAGTGCAAGTTGGAGACCAGCCTGAGCTACAGAAGCTAGCTCAAGGCCAGCCTGAACTGCATAGCAAGACCCAGTGTCAAAAAGACAAAAAAAAAAAAAAAAAAAAAAAAAAAAAAAAAAAAAAAAAAAAAAAAAAAGAGGGAGAAAGGAAAGGAAAACAAGTGAAACAATAGACATGCTGTTAGGGGTGGAGACAGGTGAGGGCCACAGGGCCAAGCAAGGGCTTCACTGCCCTTGCAAGTGGGCTGGGAGCCCTTGCAGGGCCCCAGGCAGAGGGGCTCACTTGGGCATCTGGGTAGAGAAGCAATGACTGGGCAGCAGTGGACTGATCCCTGGGGGAGGCCAAGGCAGGAGAAGCCGTGAGCAGCAGCAGCCCCATGTAGGCTTGGTAACATAAATCTTGTTCATTGTTACTGACATTTGACATTTTCTCAGTTCTGCATAAAATGTAGACAGATATATCTCCAAAAAAAAAAGAAAAAAAATGCACACACTGACTTAGCAAAACAATCTAGGCAGGGCTGGGGACCGCAATCAGCAGTCTAAGCACCTGCCTGGCAAGGGCAAGGACCCAGGTTCGGTTCCCGGTACCACATACCACACTGGCGCCAGAACCCAAGGCACGCCTTGCTGCCCCCAAACTGGGCATGGTGGTGAATGCCTATAATCCCATGCTGAGGAGGCAGAGACAGGAAGATCATTAGTCTGAACTGTATAGTAAAGCCCCACGTGCAAAAAAATACATTTTTAAAAAATATTTTTAAAAAAATCTAGGTAAGAGAGAGTACCTGTCATAGACAGGACCTAAGACCAACTGTCCGGCTGCCTCTTCTACCTTGTGGGAAGAAACTCTGGGGTGCTCTGCTGTCTGGCACACCTTCTCTCATCCTTGTGGCCAGAACCCCCGTGTAAGTGGGAAGTTCTGGTATCTGTGGAAGTATCAAAAGTAAATGACAATTCATATTTCATTGCAAGTTTGTTTTATGTGTTTGGTACAGGGTCTCACTACACACTTCAGACTTGTAGTGACTCCCGTTCTCAGCCACCTTGGTGCTGGGGTTACAGGTGTGCACCTTCCCACCCAGACTCGGTGGCTGGCTCATCACGAAACGCGCCAGGGCCAGCGTGGCATGTGGTGCCAGGGATTGAACCCCTGTCCCAGCTCCTACCCAAGCAGGCACTTAGTCCACTGACCTCTCTCGCCAGCCTGCAAATTGTTTTTAAAAGTAGCATGTTAGAGTTTTAACAGAAAATTTTAAAGGTTGTTTTAGAATTATTTTAAAAGAAATAAAACCTTGTTACTTCCAGTTACCTCCAGCAGTGCTTCTCACTAGCCAGACTGGGCCAGACCCCTAGAGGTCTGAGGCAGAGACAGGCGCAGGTGCAGACTGAGCAGCCTGAGGCTGGGCTGTGTTCTGCTTTCCTCAGAGCCGGGGGCTGGGTGGGCTGAGGTTGCTGCTTCCCTAGCTCAGCTTTAACCAGATCTACTGGCTCAGGGTAAGGTAGAAGTGACTTGGAGGTGTCCTTTGGGAATAAGTTTAGTTAACAGCTGAGAGCCACTGATGTACAACAATGTATTGCTTGCCTAAGGTCTGGAGTTGTGTTAGATGTGGGACCTCCAGGATGGCAGGAAATCCCCAGGCACGGAACCCTCCTAGTCCCACAAGGAAGAAACCACACCCACCGTGGCACCCTCAGGAGCCCCAGGGGATAGGTTCTAGAATTTGAGGAAGGGAAGGACAGAGCTCCTGGGTTAACTAGCAAGCCTGCCCTGCAGACGCGGCAGGTGTGCTACTTCTTGAAATGTACATAAAAGAGGAGACAGAGGGAAGTGCGCACCCGTAGGAGGCCTGCCGGGAGCAGGGCAGCTCTGAGAGCTCCTGTGTCCCCCTGTGACTGGGGAGCGTTCATTGAGACCTTCAAGGAACCGAGCTAGAGAGGGTGGAGAACCAAGCGGGACAGGGCAGCGAAGGGGACAATGGCTGGAAGGTTCCGTGGAAGTATCAAATGTGAATGACAATTATACATTTGTCATGGAAGCTGGAAGGCTTTTAGAGAACAGAATTAGATTTTTATCTTGAGCTCTGCACTGTTGAAACAGGGACGCATGGGGCACACAGTCCAAAAGCCACCGAAACCGAGGCAGCCTTATATGAACTTGATAACATGGTGTACAGTAAACAGTGTGTAGTGTATGTTTCCCAAGCAATCATCTAATAGTACTTGAAGAAAAAAAGGTGTGCTCTGACACATTTCATTTGCTCTGTAAAAGTCAAAAATAATGTCTGCCCTATGGATTCCAAATTCCACATGGATCACCAAGGTCAAAAGCAACACAAAATGCCAACTTTTGTCTCTGGAGTCTCTGCCCAAGCTGAGACCATGGAACACACGCAACGCCAGCAAAGCCCACAAGCAGCTCATGCAATGGAGGGAAAATAGACCCGAACCAAGCCGTGTGACAATTGGAACGCTGTGACTTTTCAGTAAAATGTACCTCTGTAAGGATTAGTAATTCCAGTTTCTAAGAGTGGATTCTGCTTACCAAATCAGAGGTGATAGAGACAAGTTCTGCCGCAGAAACAGAGGAAAGAATTAAACTGGTGGTGAAGGTTCAGTGTCCCCAGGCTGTGTCATCTGCAGCAGGCAGGAACAGCCTTGGGACAGGATGGCCCAGAGGCTCAACCTGAAACCTCTGTGTGGCCCTACTGTCAGAGTCTGAGGACACTGGGCTTTCATCTAACAGGTGTCCAACTGTGTGGCCAGAAAGTCTCCCTACACAAGCCTCTGATTCAGAAATCAGGTATGCAAATCAAGAAAGACTCAAACACCACCTCAACTGAGCTGTCTCCTCTGCTGAAGCCACTTTAGAATTCTAAATCTGATTTAGAATCTATCAACAATAACAAAAGTAGTAACAACAGCTGTTAACAGTGACAACAGTTTCCAATCCCCTGGTGTCTTCACCTCCTCCTCTAATCAGGTCTTCATAGGAATCTGAAATAACCCAGCCGGGAGAGGTTCCTCACCCACTTCATAAAGAAGACAGAGGTTCAAATATGAGAAACTAGCACCCCTCCACACAAGGGGAGGAAGACTTTTACTGCCTATTCATTCCTCCATGTGACACTTAATTCTTGAGAAGTTAGAGGCCAGATATTCACTCCTTACAGGTCAGCTTGTGCTTTCAAAGTATAAACATATGCATGCCACCAAAAACACTGGCAATTTGGCCTGGTGTTTTCCCACAGGTGGCAGTTCCTGCTTAGAATAATTGGCTTCCACACTCCTAAGAGCCATTTCCTTTCTGAATCATAGTGCAGTTGGCAATAGATAATAAACAGTTTAGAGAACACTACGAAAACATAGCCATCTGTGCTCCAAAATAAGCCTTGTGGAATTAAGAAGGGCCCAGAATAACGGGAAGTTTGAGGGCAGCAGGTAGTGGTGGGTGGTGGGCTGGTGGGTCCCATGCTCCAGTGAATCTCCTGAGCACAGAAAGGTACAGTGACACAGATTCACAGATATGGAGACCTGGGGGCAGCCCGGGGTGAGGACAGAGGCTTCCTGTGGCTCCTTCCCATTTCTTCAGCTTCACTGCTGTGTTCACACATCCTTCCCCTGCGCCATCTGGGTCTGCCCAGCCTTGCCCTGCTGCCCTGAGTTCCACACTCATCAGGATATGTCTCTGACCTTTGGTTTTCACAGAACACTCAGGTTCCAGGACTGCACTGCCCTACGGCCCCCAAGGCCCTGGTGTTGGTCAGGTTTGTCTTGACATTCAGCCAAGTTAGGGCACTGTTCCCAGAAATACCCCTCTGAGGGTTTCAGGTAGGTATTTAATAAGCAATGGAAAGTGGTTGACCATGAAGATGTGGGAGAGCCTCTTCCTACCAGCAGAAAGGCAAACGACATCCGGGACACAGCGTTGCCCAGCTCCAAAGCTGGTCCTTCAGCTCTGCCACCTGCCCCTCGCACAAAGCGCCTTCGGGAGAGACAGCAAGTGACAGAGAAGTACGCAGGGTACCCAGTGTGGCTCGGGACAGTGAGGAAGGGGCAGAGGCGGGGAGCAGCCACGAGTGACCGGTTAGAGGAGTGGCTCCTGTGAGGTGGGGCCCGCAGGCCACATCCGGGCCCTCCCAGCTCATGTCAGGCAGGGGCTGCGCTCAGGAAAGCGTGGCTTGGACACTCACACCTATGCACTTCAGCTACACACGGTTTCTGTAGCTCATTTTTTGTTTCTTTCTTGGTTGCGTGCACCAGTCTCATCCAACACTGTATGCCTACTTGACTTTTCCCTTCTTTCTTCCCTTCTCTTCTTCTTTTCAGTAGTGAGGATTAAACGCAGGAGTAGGTGGCCTTCTTTATTTTTTATTTGGAGATCGTATCTTCTAAATCACTACAGTGCACAGGCTGGACTCATGCTTGCATTCTTCCTGCTTCAGCCTCCTAGAATGCTGAGATGCCAGGTGTGCACCACAGTGCCCAGCTTCAACTCTTCTCTGGAGTACTGTTTCTTAAGGATCTCCAGTGCAGCAAGCCCACATTCAAAGGACACAGCATCCTCCACGCAGCTCTTTCCAAAGGCTTACTAGTTCAGCATCCGTCCTCCCCTCCACCAAGCTAGGCTCCACACTTGCTTCTCTCATTCTCTTATTCCTGATTCATCATGAATCCCTGTGGGTTTCATCCCATAAATGCTCTCAAATGCATCTCCATATCTTCCTCTCCAGAGATCTGAGCTCTGGCCACACTCACTGTAACTTAGAGCCCTGCACTGGCCTTGTAAACAGGGGCCTTTGCTGCAATGGTGTTCAAGCAATATTTTCAAAATGCAAATCAGCTCTGGTCCTCTGATTGAACTCCGCATGCACTTTGCTGACAGGACATGGTAAACAGTCCCTGCCTGGGCTGGTTGTGATGATCCATACTTGTAATCCCAGCACTAGGAGGCTGAGGCAGGAGGATTGGTGTGAGCTCGAGGGCATCTTGGGCTAAAAGGTGAGCTCAAGGACAGCCTGAACTACATAGTGAAAACCTGTCTCAAAAAGAAAAAAAAAAAAAAAAAAAGAATTCCATGTCTAGCTAGCATGGATCCGCCAGCCCTGCCGCTTTCTTCCACTTTGCATCCTCCCCTTGGTAAGTTCGCTGCAAACACTGGGCTTCCTCCCTCTCAGCTTGCTAGGCTGTCTCCTGCCTGTGGACTTTGCCAAACAGCGCCTTTGCCTGCGTGACTCTCGGTCACCTTAGTAGACGCCAGCTATGTCCTCTGGAAGCAGAGACCCAGATGCCTGGAGAAGGGCAGAAGAATCACCAGGTCCCTGTGTGTGAGACTCCAGGGGAGGGAGCCAGGGGCGACTTCAGTGCCTGGAGGTGTAGGTAAGGAGATGGAGGGGAGGGAGGAGGGGTGGCAGAGAGAGGGCCTTGTCTGCAAGGCAGCCAGGTTGGTGACCATGGGCAGCCTGAAGGGACTGGGCCTCAGAGGCTACACTGGGAGGGGGCTGAAGGTACAGCAGGCTCCCAGAGCTTCTGTCACTGTGCCCCTCTGAGGGGAGGCCCCTGGAAGCTCTCTGTGGGTTTGGGGGGACTCCACCATCTCAGCTCTAACTGTGCAAAATCTGTGCTTAGCGAGAATCCTTTAGATTACTCAAGATTGTGGAAGCAAGAGATAGAACTATTCTCTGCCTCCTCACTAGCACTTGTTATTCCCAGTCTTTCAGGGAAGCAGGGCTGAGGACAGAGCCCAAGTGCAAGTGCACCAGGTAGGCGCCGTGGGCACGAAGTGAGGCCCTTGGCCCATATCTCTAGTCGCATTGATGGTGGCCTCACAAGAAGCTGTTACCTTTGATACTCACACTGTTGTTCTGTCTTATTTAACACAGCAGCAGGAAAAGGATTTAGTCTTTTTCGTTCATTGAGAATTTCAATCATATGGCCCAAGAGTACCAGGCTTGCGCCTGAACATTTCCTAGAGGAAATGATGTTACCTCCTCGTCTAGATGTCTGCACCCCAAGCTCCCTGCAGCACGAGTCCCGGTAGCCATGACGTCGAGACAATCTACGTGCCCACCCATGGACAAGGAAACAGCAGAGTATGAAAAAAAATGAAATGGAAAAGGAAGATTATTTGGCTGTTAAAAAGCACAGCTTGCCATTTGCCATATTATTGACCAAGCTGGAGAGGGTGTTTTACTGTAAAAGAACACAGACACAGAAAGAAACACACGGTATGACTTCAGGTGTGTGTGGAATCGAACAAAGACAAAAAGGTCAAATACACAGAGGCAACACAGGTAGAGAACAAAAGCGTTGACGAAGAGGGAGGCAACAGGAAGAATGGGAGATATGGGTGGAAGAACACGAAACGGCAGACACAGAGGCATCCGCTGTCTAGCAAGCGAGAGGAGGCCAAGAGTTTGCAGCATTGAGCTGCGGTTGGGCATTTCACCAGGGGCGTAGAATTTGGGTGCCACAATCACCAGGAAGTGGGCCCCTGCACGTACCTGTGGGTCTCAGGGCATCACCGTGCAGACCTTAAATGTATACTGTTGGTTTTCAGTACTGGGGATTGAACCCGGGCACTCTGTGCCGAGCCGTAGCTCCAGCCCTGTCTCACTTAGCAAGGTCTTGCTGAGTTGCTGAGGTGTTCAGGCTGAGCTCCAACTTGTAATTCTCCTGCTTTAGCCTCGCAGGGCTCTCCCTTTAAAGGAAGTGTTAGAGAGGTAGCTTTGGAGGTAGTAAATTGAAAAAAAGATTCAGATTATATCTGAATATTCCAGTCTACAAAATGCCAGTTTTACAGAAAAATGGAAGATATATATACACACACACACACACACACACACACACACACACATATGCTGGAAACAGGACTCTGACTCTTTCCTTTCAACTGGCCTTGGGAGGGGATTTCACTAAATTGCTATTTCCCAGGTTGAGCATGAAGTTGTGAGCCTCCTGCCTCAGCCTCCCAGAGTGCTGAGATTACACACATGTGCACCATGCTGGCAAAAATCTCTTTCTTTAAGAAGAAAGAAAGAAAGAAAAACCCTCTTATATTAAGTATAATAGTCGAAAAAGATGGAGGGATAAATATAAAGATCCTGTCCTTGAGAAGCTCAAAACCTCACCGGAGAAAGCAACAGACAGCTAACTGCACACCACATGGTGACGTGTGTGCTCTCATGGCGAGCTCAGAGCTAATGGCGCACGTGTGCAAACAGCAGCAAATGGGAGTGAGGCTTCACACCGCAGGCCAGGGCAGAAGCACAAAGGGAAACAGCCAAGATCTCATATTATTATTATTATTATTATTATTATTATTATTATTATTATTAGCCTATGTTTGCAGTACTGTCTTACGTTTCTCTTGCTGCTGACCTGAAATACCTGGCAGCCAAAGGTGCGGGCAAAAGGTTTATTTAGCCCACAAGGCATGGGGCACAGGGGCATCATAGAGGAGAACAGCTCGTGGCACCCACAGGTGGCAAAAGCAGCAAGTGACCTCAATAACAATCTTGTGCCCCTTCTAGCTTACCCAGGCTACTCCGCAGGCAGCACACACACCCTTAATCCCAGCACCCTCAGTCTTAGCACTACACCAATCACTTCACGGACCGCAGATCACCAATGAATCGATCCCAGCATCACATGCTTCAGATCCAGCCACCTCTGAACAAGCCCCTCCCGAGACATGGGGGAACATCTAGACACAAACCAAACCAATACTCAATCGTTCCCTATCTGTGGGAGGCTGGTAACTGTAAAAAATACTTGTAGTTCTTTCTTTCTATCCTTTCCCCATCCCCCTGTTCTTTCCAGCTCTTGATTCCCTCTCATCTGTCAGTGCTTTTCCTTTTTCACTCTTCCCCATCATCTTGCCCTCCCTTCCCTCACCTCTCCCTGTATCTGCTGTTCCCCCATCCATTTGAGAAAGCTCTCCCCACTTCCTATTTATCTCTTCTATTTTAATCTGTCTCCAATAGACAATAGGCAGGTAGGTAGGTAAGTAGGTAGGAAGATAGATAGATAGACAGATAGATAGATGATATATGCAGAGAGATATTTAAATTCCTCACATAAGAGAAACAACATCCTTCCTTGCAATGTTTAAGCCTCTGTGAGATTCTGTCTTATTCTAGAAAGAATGACCCTTGTAATGACATCATATAATAATAAATACTGGTTTATGTGTGAGGTTGTGGGGGAAAAGAACCCTTTTCTACATTATTGGTAGGGATATAAGCTAGCACAATCGCTATGGAAATCAGTACAGAGGTTCTTGAAAAGACTAAAACTAGAAGCTGGGTGTGGTGGTGGACGCCTGCAGCCCAGCCCTTGGGAGGCTGACCTTGACCTCGAAAACCTCCTGCCTCCCACACCCAAGCAATCGGGGTTACAAGCACTTGTTTTTCTTTTGATTCTGATTGGAATAAGAATTGGTCAAACAATCATTTCATAACATGCTTTTACATATATTTCCAGTTAAATAATCAACTGAATTTGCATCTTTAAAAAAAAAAAAAGGGGGGGGGCCTGGCGGGATGGCTCAGTGGTCTAAAGCGCCTGCTTGGGAAAGCTTGGGTGGCTTCAGGGACTGCGGTTCGATCCCCGGCACCACATGCTGTGCCAGCCCTGACCTGGGGCGGGCTGAGCCGGCCATAAAAATGAGTGAATAAACAAACAAGGGTTCTGAAACAAGAATAAAAATAATAAATAAAAAATTAAAAAAAAAAAAAGACATTTCAAAGGCTTTGACAGTAAGAGGAGCCCATGTTTGCCCCCTTCAGACCACGACACTCCCAAGCAGCTCCCTCTGCCTCAACTTACCTGGTAGTGAATGATGCCTCCCCATCCTCCCTCCCCCTCCATGCTCAGTGCTCCCCACACAAAAGAGTCCGCCCCATTGCTATCAACCAGGGATCAACTTCAGGCTGCTGTTGGGTTTAGGGGGTGCAGAGGCTGGAAGTTCAATTAAGGAAATCTCTTCATAAACTGTCCTGAGTATTTGCTTAGGCAGCAACACAGTGCTATGGGAGCCCTTCATGGGCCAGTACTGTGGTCCTCATCAGAAGATGGTTCCTCAGCGGGGTGGTGCGGTCATGGGACCTTCAGCTCTTCTAGCAAAAGTCAGTCTGTACATAAACAGCACACACTTGCCATTACTGTTCTGGAAAGTTAACTTCTGACAACAAGAACATTTTTATTAGTATCTAACAAGCCAGGCCCAAATTGCATTTAGCTGAACTCAAAGGTACAATTCAATGTACTCAAACACAATTTCTTGTGAATGTGCTCCAAGAGGAGGCCAATAAAACAAGGCTGGGGTAATTTCCTTGAAGCTATTCTGTTTCCCTTCACCGAAGTGGGAGTCAGGAACTTCCAAGTATGAGGACAGAATGTTCCGCATTCCAATAATTATCCACACCTAGTCTGGACGTGAAAAAGAGGAAAAAATAAAAGAACAGAAATCTCTCTAGAATGCAGAAACGGCACATGAACACTCGGCTGCACTATGTGAGCTGCACATGTCTGGCTGAAGGAGAGAAAAATTTGAGGCCACAGACTGAAGTGACCTTTTAAATTAATTATAGGACTTCGGAGATATCTGTGCTCTGCTTATGTTTTCAATATTTGAACTTCATTGTTTTTAGGTTTTGTTTCTGTTTTGCTTTCTCCTACAGATGGCTTGGCAACATGTAGTTAACTTAACTACTTAGTTCCTTTTTTTAAATTTCTCAGTTGTTTTCTTCTAAATCTTGTATCTTTTCCATCAATTGGAAAATTCCACCAGAAGCTTTCTAGCCAGTGAATTAAGTTCTTTACCAAAAGAAGACAAGATCTATCTAAAGGACAAATATAATAAAAAAGAAATCGATTTCTTTAGTAGGAGGGGAAAAAAAAACATAATATAATAGAGGACATGGAGTATGAGTACTTAGTATTCAGAATTCCCTGGATTAAAATCTGTGACAATAACCCTAATCTTCAAATTCCTCTTATGAAGGCCAGTAAGATACCTCAGCAGTCTAACACACCTGCTTAGGCAAATGCTCAGGGACTGCAGTTCAATCCCCAGCACCACAAGTCCTGCCCCCAGGGTGGGAGGAGCCAGCCACAAAAATAAATAAATAATAAATTCCTCTCAATGACCAAACCTTGGCTTTTAGTAATTATTTAAGAGCTCCTTCAAGAACATGAAGAAAGGGGATGGGGAGGTAGCTCAGTGGAATAAGTGCTTGTCTGGCAAGTGCAAGGTCCTGGATTCAATCCCTGGTTCCACCAAAAAAAAAAAGAACAATTAAATGGGTACAATTTCATGGAGAAATAACATTATAATAGCTCAGAGAAGGTGTAATACTACAGTGTGGAATTCTTGAGTTATTGTCATTGCCTCATTCTATTAAACTATGTGTGAAAACTATAAGCAAGGTCAGGGGTAGGACTTAGGAGCTTTCCTGATTGGTTTGTCCTGAGCTGGAGCTGATCAAGCACAAGGCCTGGCTCCCTTGGCCCCACATGGCAGTGGGCAGCTATAGGCTGGGCACTCCCAGGGACTCTGAGCAGTGCAGGCCAGCAGGGAAGACCAGCACAGCACAGCCTCAGACATCTCCAGCAGCAGCAGTCACAAGGAGCTCCTTGGGATGACAATAGTTTTCACTAGAGGTTTAAATGTTCAAGAAAAGCTTCTTGATTTGGTAAGGAGAACTGGAAGAAGCCAGGCAGTCTGGCCTTGGCATTCCCCCAGTTCACCTGGTGGTCACTTTATTTTGTTTGTTTGTTTTCCTTCTGGTGCTCCCTCCCTCCCTCTTTCCATGCTTTTCTTTCTTTCTGTAGTTATGCATGTTGAGCCCAGGGTCTTTGCACTAAGCGACATCCCCATCCCTTTTCTTATTTCAAGACAAGGTCTACTAAGTTGTACAGGCTAGCCTCAATCTTTAGATTTTCCTGCCTCAGCCTTCCAGAGCCCTGGGGTTACAGGCATGGCCACTAGGCTGGCTCAGACCCCAGTGTCTTTATATGAAAGAGAGTTTATGGTGGAATGGCCTCAAGACTTTTCTCAGGGTTAAGGATTCTGAATTTTCAATGAATTGTAAATCTCCAAGTTCTGGTATATTACATGACCAAGAATAAATGAGCTGTTGGATATAAGAATCCACATGTTAACCTGTTAATGTCACTACCAACTTCCTTCTGTGTCCATGTGAGTACGTGCATGTGTGTACACGCACCTGCCCATGTGGAAGAGCTCACACCCAGGGTCTTCCACATACTGAGAGAATGCTCACCACCCTAGAAGTTGTCATTGTAAAATGCAAATAAAAATGGAACACTATTTTCACCTAGCAGATTAGCAACAGTATGAAGTCTAAAGAGATCCTTGGCTTAGGTGTTGAAGAAATCAGCACTCCTTGCATGTGAAAGTGGAGGGCAGGCTGTCTTTCAGGGGCCGATTTGTTAATATGGATCTGAAGTCAAAACCCTGTGTCCTTGCACAATTACACTGAGAGAATGTAGTTACCGTAGACTTGCAAGAGTACATTAGTGTGTGTGTGTGCAGGGATACCCATGGCAGAACTGCTTGGAATAGAGCCATAAATGCACTGTAAATTTCCATTAAGGGGAAAAATGACTTTATATATTATAGCAGATCAGTTTTATGGGATGTTATGCAGGTTCTAATATTTTATGTCCATTTTATGTGTGTGATATGCAAAGACTCAAAGTGTATTACTAAATTAAAAAACTTGAAGAACAGAGTGTATGATACTCTTTTTTTTTTTTTTTTTTTTTTTGTCTTTTTGTGAGGCAGGGTCTTGTTATGCAGTTCAGGCTGGCCCTGAGCTCACTTTTGTAGCCCAGGCTGGTCTCAAACTCACACTGATCCTCCCACCTCAGCCTCCCAAGTGCTGGGATTACAGGCATGCACCACTACGCCTGGCTTGATACTTTATTTTTTTTTTGTTTCGATTTTTTTATTGTTTAAATTTAACAATGGTTATATTACATATTTTCATCATTAGATCAGTTTAGATTAATACATATAGGTATATAAGATTGATCAAACAATTAAACATTAACCTTTCTAAATCCACATTATTTTTCTTTTTCTTTTACCCTTTTTTTCTTTGAAAGTTGACATATTGCATATTGTCCTCACAATCATTCTACAGAGTACAGTGTGTGGGCATGACCCACCTCCCTATTGATGTTGCTTAGAAAAATAAAATAAAATAAAATAAAATAAAAAAGGAAAAGAATATACTTCTCTTTGGACTAAGAGGAAGCAGATACATACACAGTCAAAGGTTTTGCAAT